>CM060248.1:73904465-74086965 GCA_030684275.1 Acipenser oxyrinchus oxyrinchus | reverse complement strand
ATATATATATATATATATATATATATATATATATATATATATATATTATATATATATATATATATACAGTGCCTTGCATAAATATTCACCCCTTGGACTTTTCCACATTTTGTAGTGGAAGGCCCCAGAGTTTGTTAGAGATTTATATCTAAACAAACAGCATCATGAAGACCAAGGAGCTATCAAAACAAGTCCGGGATAAAGTTCTGGAGAAGCACCAATCACGGTTGGGTTATAAAAAATATCCCAAACTTTGAACATCCCCGAGCACCGTTAAATCCATTATTAAAAATGGAAAGAATATGGCACAACCGCGACTCTGCCTAGAGAAGGCTGTCCACCAAAACTCAGTGACCAGGTAAGGAGGGCATTAGTCAGAGAAGGAACCAAGAGGCCAATGGTAACTCTGAAGGAGCTGGAGAGATCCACAGCTGCGATGGGAGAAACCGTCCATGGGACAACTATAACCCGGACACTCCACAAAGCTGGGCTTTATGGAAGAGTGGCGAGAAGAAAGCCATTGCTGAAAAAAACCCATATCAAATCCTGTTTGGATTTTGCCCAAAGGCATGTGGGAGACACAGCAAACATGTGGAAAAAGGTTCTCTGGTCTGATGAGACCAAAATTGAACTTTTTGGCAAAACGCTATGTGTGGCGCAAAGCCAACTCTGCTCATCACCCTGAGAACACCATCCCCACAGTGAATCATGGTGGTGGCAGCATCATGTTATGGGGATGTTTTTCATCGGCAGGGACTGGGAAACTGGTCAGGATTGAGGGCAAGATGGATGGAGCCAAATACAGGGAAATTCTAGAGGAAAACCTGTTTCAGTCTGCAAGAGACCTGGGACTGTGGCAGAGGTTCACCTTCCAGCAGGACAATGACCCTAAACACACAGCCAAAGCTACACTGGAGTGGTTTAAAAACAAGAACCTGAATGTCTTAGAATGGCCCAGTCAAAGCCCAGACCTCAATCCGACTGAGAATCTGTGGACAAGACTTGAAAATTGCTGTTCACCAATGGTCCCCATCCAACCTGACAGAGCTTGAGCAATTTTGCCAAGAAGAATGGACAAAAATTGCAGGATCCAGATGTGCAAAGCTGGTAGAGACTTACCCAAAAAGACTCACAGCTGTAATTGCTGCCAAAGGTGCTTTTACCAAGTATTGACTCAGGGGGGTGAATAGTTATGCAACCAACAAATGTCTTTTTTTTGTTTAATTAACTTTTGTGTCACAATAAAAAATATTTTGCACCTTCAAAGTGTTAAGTATGTTGTGTAAATCAAATGGTAAAAATCCCAATTAAATCCATTTTAATTCCAGGTTGTAACACTACAAAATGTGGACAAGTCCAAGGGGGGTGAATACTTATGCAAGGCACTGTATGTATATATATATATATATATATATATATATATATATATATATATATATATATATATATATAAAACACTTAAGCAATTTCAAATATTTGTTCATGCCAAAGTATTGGCACCCCTGCTTTTAGTATTTCGTGTGTCCTCCTTTTTGCTTTTATTATGAATTTAGATGTTTATGATAGGGCTGTCAATTAATCGCAGTTCTTCTGCGATTAATGCGTTATTTTTTTGGAGATTAATTTAATGCAGATTAATCTCACTCCTCTGTCTTGACCCTCTTAGCATACTGTAATTAATTTCCTGGGGCACCATTTTAATACACTTGAGTACATGCCAGGATTGAATGAGTGTAGTCATCATTTGAATATAAGGTTAGTCACGGAACCGCATTATGTATCAAAGCACTCAAACTGACGATCTGATGGTTCATTGGATAGAATGAGGGTTACTTGTATTTACTGTCAAAGTGAGTAACACAGTATCACAGTAGTTTGCTGTACCACCCGCGTACTAAACACGCTTTCACTTCTCAAAATACACTTTCTAGGCGTTCTTCTGCTACAGACAACAACAAATGAACCCTGTCAGTTTCGAGAAGCCCTTGAATCAAACTCGATATGATAATATAACCCGTGCTGTTGCAAAGTTGATAGTTACAGGCTGCACACCCGTTAACATTGTAGCTTTGTTTTATTTCAATAACCAGACTTATTTTAAATTAGATTATTTACAATTATGGAGTATATAACCATTAATGACTGCTTTGTTTTATTTACGCAATTTCAAGTTATTAATACAATTGAATTTTTTATTATTATTATTATTTTCTTTAAATGAAAAACATCAGTTTATGAGTAAAAGAAACTGTAAAGGAAACTGATCATTTTAAATGCAGTAAGTAATAAACTGATCATTGTGATTTAGCAGTTGGTTAAAACAATTTAACAACAAATGCTGGATTGTAAAGAAATATAAAACTATAAAGAGAGACCAACAAATAGAATCCAGAATCTAGAATCGTGATTATTTTTTTTAATCTCTTGACAGCCCTAGTTTATGATAATTCTTAACCAGTATGTTACAATATTTCCTTCAGCTCGATAGACAGAACACACAATGGTGAGAATGATGAATCTATAGATTTTGAGAGTGTCAGTGACAGTAGCAGTGAAAGTCTGGTATCCAGTGAAAACGAGGTTACATAAAATGAAGGTGTTTCATTTCAGAATGTGAGGCTGTGGACACGAATTGACAGGAGAATATTATCCCTACACCTCCCAGATTCCCATTCACAGCCTCATCACAGATTACAGTGAATGTGAGTATAGATGACAACCCATTAGTTTATTTTGAGCTGTTTTTTGATGACCCTTATTTCAGTTGATAACAATAAATGTTGTTATTATGTTCTCTTGAAATAATACATTTCCGTTTTTCATAATAACAATAAAAAGTGTGTATTTTTAAAAATAAAGCAAAAATTGTTTTAAAAACTGTCCTAATTGCTTATTTGAGGGTGTAACGGGGGGAGATCTGTGCTGACTATCTGGCACATGCATGGTACTGCAGGAAGAGGGCAGCAGTCTCGTAGGATCTGCCTGTCAGTCATGACGATGACATGGAGAGGTGGGGAAGAGGGTGTGTTGGCTTTCCCTCTCTCTGAGTGGCTGAGAGGCGGGCCTTGGTGGATTGCTCGGCCCATAAGAACTGCGCTTGGTTGTACATTCCAGTGGCCGTGATTGGAAAGACACAGAGACGCTGGCTGAGAAGGCCAGTGGTTGGAGCGAGCGACCAAAACAGGCAAGCACGGCTGAGGAAGATAGCCAGCAATAAATAAATAATTTCATTAAAATCTATTGTTACGTACCCGAGGGAACGTGTGTAGTGATAGGGGAACCTTGGCCACCCAGTGTATAGTGCATATCAGCGCAGGGTGGAGACCCAAGCTGACCTGCTTAGCGGCAGTGGGTGCACTGCGTAAGCAGCACCTTTTTGTAGTTTTATTACTGTGTTTTATTTTCCTTTTTCTTTCGCCTTTTGTTTTCATTATTATTTTGTGCACCTGTAAGTGCGCCAGTTTGTTTTACTTTTTACCAGTATTTGTATTCCTGTGGTCCTGCGTATCGTTGCCAGTACTCAAGCCAGGGACAACAGCGCCCTCTGTGGGCTAAAAGGAAACTTCAAAAATAATAAAACTGAGCACCAGTGCCCTGTTTTCAAACAAAACTTCTGTCACCCATGTGTGTCAGTGAATTGCCCACCACCCTTCCACAGAGGATTAAGAATGAAAAATCTGCAATAAAAAAAGATAGACAATTTTTGAAATTGTCAAAATAAATAGGCAGAAACAAAATAGAAACAATAGAAACAAAATGTGACAGTTTTGTGTCATTTACTTGTAAACAAATGCTTTTTGATAACAAAAAATGACTGGTTTACTACAGCATAATTTTTGACATTTTATTGCACATATGAACAAACATCATTTTTTAAATATATATAATAAAACAAGAACTAAGTTCTAACACTTCTTCTTTTTTCTCACTCTTCCTGATTGTTTTGAACCTGCATAACCCACAGTCTCTTACTTTGTTAAAGTAACAGAAGCAATTCGCCTCTAAACTAAGCAGACTGCCACAAATCAATAAAACCTGCAAACACAGCATTTGACAGGCTGTACAAAACATAACAAGCATGTCTGTGAAGTGATATTAAGAGAGGTAATTTCTCAAAGAACATATGGTGTGGGTGTAATAATAAATGGGGCATAATATTAAGAGTGGTGATATTAAGCGGGTTCATCTGTAATTGTAATATATTTTCTTTAAAACATGTAAACAGTAACATATTATTAAACAAAAAAAAAAACACGAAGAAAGAGGGATTGAGCTATTTACCACTGGATAATGAAGCAGACGTTTCACTTCAGGATAATCTGTCTGTTGTTGTGATTTGCAGCAAAGGAATCAGTAACATCGTCAACATGTAGCTCTTTTTTCTCTCTGAATTTATGGTAAGTAAGGTGAGGTTACTAGTGTGACATTCTCCACTGTAGTTTCTTAAGTAATTCTTAAGTCATCTTAGACAGGAAAAGCTACGTTTGTAAGCTGCTGAACTAGCAGGTAATGTCACAGCAATGCACACAATCTTATACAAATCAATTAACACATCTTGATATGGTCAGAGCATGGTCAAAAATTCAAGTGTGGAGTTAACAACATGTCCCTGTTGCTTTTTCCGTTCAAGAAGACGACGCACTTGATGAAGTTCGGCAGCCAGACTTTCTTCGCAAATCGCATAGTGGAGGGCCACCGGCAGAATGCATTGTTTGTCCAGGAATGATTCATGTTTTGGATTGAGTGCAGACACACCTTTCAGAATGTTGCAAGAGTTGTGTGAAAAGCGCCGATTCAGTTCATTGACCAAGTTTTCTAACGGTAGAAGCAGTGGCTTCGATAATCCTCAGGCATTGCCCAAGGCTGTTGTTCCCGTTTGAGAATTCCCAATGAAATCCTGTAGATGGCGTGGTTGTGCTTGTCTCCTCACTTGCTGATTCTGCCCAATATCGTTTCCAGCCAGTCCAAATAGGTAATTTGCGCTGCTCCATATGCCTTCCCATGCTTCTTCGGTGCACTTATGCTGAAGGGCAGATACCACCGAGTGAACAAGATTAATTGCAGTGGCCAGTTGCATGTCGGGAGACTGGAGATAATCAGACATTGTTTTTGTACGACGCGGAAGACTCTCTAGATTAACTGTAAATGAGTAATCGGTCAGTGTATTCAGTGCTCTTGTCTCGGTTGCTCTGTGAGCATTTGACTGGTTGATGATGTCCTTTAGAGTTGCACATATAACTGGCAATGTTTTTCGCATTGCCCAGCAAGCAGCATATTGATGAGCCCACCGTGTGTCACATTTTTTTTCAGTTCAACTGGATTTTTGTGGGCTCATATTCTTTTTGTTTTCGAATGAACAGGTCATGTACAACTGATCCAGAAAATAAGTTGTATACCATCTGAATTGTGGCAAAAAACAAACAAAACTCAGCTGCTGATTGCACATTACGAACACAGTCAACTAACACTACATTGAGTCGATGAGCATAGCAGTGTACATAAACTGCTTGTCGCACTTTTTTGCTGAAACTTCTCCTGAACCCCTTGATTGCGTCCAGCCATCACAGCAGCCCCATCATAGCACTGACCAATGCATACATTCTTGTCAATGTTTCATTTGCATAGTGCATGCTTTATTTTCTCCAAGAGTGAGTCGGCGTCAAGTCCCTCTGCAAGGGTGAAGTGTAAAAACTCTTTGTCTATGTTCAAGTAGTGCACAACTACAGATATCTGTTCCTTCTTGCGGATGTATTTATAGTCATCTACCTGCAAAGGAAAGTGCCCTGCTGCCTTTATTTCCTCACTTATTAGTTTTCAAATCATGTTGGCCATTATCTCCATAATTTCATTCTGTATGTCACGATGGACATATTTAGCATTGCCTGGACCATCTGTTAGTTTCTTCTTAACCACGCTGTCAAAATTGCTTAGCAGATGTAAAAGTTCTAAAAAGTTGCCTTTGTTGTTAGATTGTTCATCTTCCCTGTGTGCACGTTGGGCAATAGTTTGACACGCAGTGAAATTAAGCGGTTCTACTACTGCTCTCATGTACCTCCGATTCTCCTCAATAGTCTTTGTATGAGCGTAATCTATTACATTTCTTATCTTGGACCCCTTTTCTTTTCGAAGTTTGAATTCAGCCCAGGATTCCATGGCATGTTTGTGTGCTACAGATGTGTCATGGGTTTTTAGAGACATGCTTGCTTTCTTCCAATTCCTGAAACCATCACACGTAAAGGCAGTTTCGGTATGTCCAGTATGTGCAAAATGCAGACAAGCAAAACCAAACGTGGCGTCCACTGCAACTGAATACTCTAACCAGGAATATTGTTCATACCAGTCACAATTGAAAAACCTGGCTTGCATACCAAATGTCTGAGATGGATTAAGTTCAGGGTGCTGTGGTCCATCATCTGGAAGTTGACTGATATCGTCAGGCCCAGGGGAGCTTTTTGTAGTAACGGCAACACTGGGTTTTTCGATAGGTGGATCTATATCTACCACCATATTTAAAACAGTGACGCGCTGGTCATCACACTCGTAGCTGCCATCTCCCTCAGAATCAAAAGATGTAATTACATTTCAGTAACTTTGCATTTCAGTTATGTTTCTGACTTCGGCCATGCCACCGGCTGACGGGCGACATCTATTCGTGCTTCTTTCGAGATAATTGGCTTCCTGCGCAGATTAAGAAACGATCCATCTAAACTAGTGTTCAAACTGATCTTAGAAGTTATTTTTTAAAAACAAATTATATAAAAAATATGCATTGCTTCATTGTCCAGCATAGCTATAGTATTTTTCCTAAATCCTAGTTTGTTTCTATTGTTCCTAAATGTTTCCTCAATACTGAACTGACCTATAACACTAACCATGCTACCATAATGAAATGCATGCTGTAGCAGATGTATAAAACGCATTTCAATATAATTCTGTTTTATAAAAAAAAATGTCAGATTGTTCTGATAAAAACTTAAAACAAAGACTAGAGATGGGGCATTTTTTAAATGGTATGGATTACGGTCGGTGCTTTGAACAAACCACTAATCTAATCTATCCGCAAAAATTCACATCCACTTTGACATCCTTTTTGTACTGGTAGTAGTTCACAATTGTAGTTATGGCAATTCAAAGGAAATTAAGTAAGAATACATACCACTGTGTAAGCTTCTGTTGAATCTTTCCGCTCTTCCTATGCTTTAAATAAAGATTGATTATTTTGGTCAGGTTTGTTTCATATTATTTCATCCAATCTATCTTCATGGGAATCTGCAAATACCTCTACCAAGCAGTGTCACCTGCTGTGGAGGTGAGATTGAAGCAGCTGCTCGCAGCTTGAGTCTGTGATCGTATGCTCCAGGTTCAGCAGTATGCCCCAGCAAAACCAATTCAAAAATATTGTCTGGCTTAAAACTTTCCAAGCAATAAAAGCCTTTCGTATCACCTTGGATGACCCCCACACTGGTAGGATGATAATAAAGAACCTTGTCATCAGAGGTGTGCAGGAACCTAAATCATACTGATTTCAAATATATTCCGGTTCTCTTCCTCGTTCTCTTAAACTGTTGGCATAAATATGCACGACAAATTGTATTAAGTATACAGTTTAACACCATATATAAACTTTATTACCTGAAGACCAAACATTTGTCAATGCATTTAATATGTTTCTTTTGATATATTCAACAATAAAATGTATTTTCCATTTTCATATACATGTTATACACATGTAGTCTTTTACAAATAAATATTGTGGTAAGTACTTATGATTGGTTTTCTTATTATTTACAAACTCTCGCAATATGTTCAAGTTTTATCAGTTACAAAATTAAACAGAATCGAATATGTTTTTGTTTTGTTTTTTTAATGTTATTCATTTTACCGACTCTGTATCTGACTCTGGTATGTATTTTGGAGTACAGCAATGATTATTTCACGTATTGCTGATTATTTCATGCAGATCCATCCAAATTTGTACGACAGCCACAGGAAAACAGGCTTTGTGAATACGTGCACACAATTGGTCTGTGACAATAATGTAATCAGGCTTGGTCTCTTCTCAGACGCCAGCTCTTTTTGCGTCTTATCTCTAAGGCGCAGAACATGACAGAAGTGTCAGCAGAGAAAAGGGCTCATGTCATCTTGAAAAAAGGAAAAAAATATTTGAACAGCAATGGCATTTTGAACACTTTGGCCCATATTGATGAAACGTACCGTCTCCTTTATCGTGCCAGTAAGAGTGTTTAACATGACAGTATTTCATCGGGTGATGCATAAACGCCATTTTCCGTCAAAAAACATTAATTGCGACGTTAGAATGATGTTCCCTTAGAGACCGTTTCTTTTCACTATCATATTATTTGTCTGATTCATAAATCTGTGTTGTGCCGTTAATTAACCCATGCCTATAATTAACATGTGCTTCAGATAAAATAACTTTGAACAGAGATAGACCTTGCTGTGTTATTATAGTAGGTAATTACAAACACACAAAAAACACCAAAATAGCAGTCACCAAAGAAAGAAAGAATAATTTACATTGAATCATTGTATTTTATTGTAAAGCTTGGCATATATATATATATATATATATATATATATATATATATATATATATATATATATATATATATATATATATATTTTTTTTGGTCAAATGTTTTCTAGCTGAGACAGTTTGATAAAATAATACTTAGAAATGAAAGTTCAGACTCCTTTTTTCTACCTGTAACAGGGGAGATCTGGACTGACTATCTGGCACATGTGTATTACTGCAGGTAGAGGGCAGCGGTCTTGTAGGATCCGCCTGTCAGTCATGGCGATGACACGAAGAGGTGGAGAAGAGGGTGTGTGTGCTTTCCCTCTCTCTAAGTGGCTGAGAGGCGGGCCTTGGGAGATTACTCGGCCCTTAAGAACTGCGCTTTGTTGTGCATTCGGGTGGCCGTGTTCGGGAACACACAGTGACACTGACAGAAGACGTCAGTTTTAAAACAAGAACGAGGCAAGCCTGGCTGGGGAAAACAGCCTGCCTTAAAATAATTTAAAGAGAAAATAAATAAAATAAATAATCACGTACCCGAGGGGAAGTCTTTAGTTGTACGGGGAACTCCGGCCATCCCAGTGTATAGGGTAACTGAGCGTAGGACGGAGGCCTGTTCTGACCGGCTTAGCGGCAGTGGGGGCACTGCGTAAGCAGCACTTTTGTTTGTAGTTTTATTACTGTGTTTTATTTTCCCTTTTTCTTTCACCTTTGGTTTGCATTATTATTTTCGAGCACTTGTATTTGCATTTGACTGTGTACCTGTATTGGTAACACCGTGGTCCTGTTTACTGTTGTCAGTATCCAGGCCACGGACAACAGCGCCCTCTACTGGTAAAATAAATCAGTGCGCCGTGTGCGTTACAAATAAAGTACTGTCTCCTTGTGTCAGTGAATTGCCCACCACCCTTCCACACTACCCCTGCTCCAAAAATAAAGAAACACGCAACTCTGCCTATGTACATGTGACGCTCCCGAAGAGACTGCAACCTCAATCCAGCAAGTAATACAAACTAATGTACACCGACCTTAGTAAGCAAATGTTATTTTATAGTACAGTCCCGACAGACAACCCAAGATGAACTACTTACAGCACAGCAGTCCTTCACACCCCTTTTTCCAGCAGAATTCAGTGCCAACACAGCAGGGGATAAAACAAGGGCTATCTGTTTACCTCGTCGTCAGCTTGGATGGTGAAAACTTAAATTCAGAGGAACTTTGTAGATCACTCTAAGCACTATCTGAAAGCTGGCTGAAGATATCTTCTTGTAGGGGGTTTAGTTGTTTTTGTTTGTTATTTTACTCAGTCCTGTACAATTATATATATATATATATATATATATATATATATATATATATATATATATATATATATATATAAACTTGCTTACTATCTATGAGAAGATTTAGTTTTGGTTTCTTTTACAGAGAAATTACAAACAAGCACGTAAATTACAGTGAGAAAAAAATAACTGAGTAGGATATATTTTAGTTTTAACAGAAATCAAACCGATATTCAGAGGTAATATTTTTCGTTAAGAAAAACTGCATCACACTCAACTACCGTTCTCCTGACTTGCTGGTACAGTACTCCCCTGACCTCCCAACTCCCACCTAATAGGCTCTCATTAACTGTCAGTAAATGTACTGTATTCAGGCCCCAAAAACACACATGACTATGGTGCTGCAGATCGGAGCCTCTCATGGCGCCGTTTCTAAAATGCCTTAAATCATTTAATAAAATATTGCGGCATTTGTAAAGCATAGTATTATTAATAAAGGCCACCCTCACATAACTGCCACCCTTGTTTAAGGGCCACATCATTTTGATCAATTTAAAATAAACGCCACGGTGCCAAATTGAAGTAATACGGTACGTGTTGAAATGTTTTTTTGTTTTTATTTTGTATATACTTGTATATTGTACAAAAGTGAAATTAACCTGTTATGCAAAATAACCTATCACTAACTCCCCTCCCTCCTCTTACTCAAATGTTTTGGTTGACTACTTTCGATCAATTCATGTTGGAAAGATTTGAGTAAAATGCCTGCGAACAGTAATGTGTAGCTACTGAAAGCAATCAAAATCTATTTTTGACCACTCTGAAAAATAACCACTCTGCACTTCCCATTTTGCCCACAAATCTTTGGCTTATATCAAAAATCACCCACAGGAAAAACGATTTAAGTGCAAATGCTGTTGAGCTTTCTGTTTCACAATTATCCATCACTCACACAGCTGTAACATACTGAGCAGAAAGGATTATGTTTGCTTTAATAAACTCTCCAGTCACAGTGTAAATCCAGGATTTCAAATAATGTCTTAAAAATGATAAGAAAAAAACTTGAAACTTGACAACGGGAAACCTCCTTAGTTCAGGCAACAAGAAAAAAAAAACACTCAAGAAACAAAAAGACTGGGAGAGAAAGGCAGCTTTTTAATTGGATAGTATGCTGACTGTATTCCAGTGAAAGTGTGCTCTACTGAAAAAGAATGTTGTCACAAACATGACATGAAATTAACAATATTGTAGAGACCCAGCCAACTGAAGGGGACTTTGTTGGACTTTTGTGTTTGTCCTGTTTGTGTTTCCTGTGTTTTGTGTATTGTTAGGGTTCAGACCACACCACCTAGCTAAGGGGAATGTGTGTGTGTGTGTGTGTGTGCGTGTGTGTGTGCATGCAAGGGAGAGCTGAGATTGGCTGGTGCGGAAGGATGCGGGAGAAGCAGGGCAGTATAAATACCTGGGACGCGAGGAACACAGGGGAGAGAGAGTGAGATAGCAGGAGAGACAGATAGTAAGATCGACTGACAGAGGAGCAGTGTGAGAAACTGAAGTGCCTAACCTGTGGTGTGACTGATCTGTGTGAGAGAGAGGTTGGGGAGCATGTAAGGAACAGGGGAAACTACGTTTTAGCTAGCTACAAGGAGTTTTGTTGTTTTGGTGCCGTGGTCCTGGCCCAAACAGGGACTGTGAGAGGTACTGAGTTCTTCTTAAGAATAAATTGCTGTCATTTAGCCCTGAAAACCTTGTCTCCAGTGTCATCCATCCTGCTGGAAGTTAAAAACAATTAATCAACCCAGTGGCTCTTATTTTGACACAGGATGTATATGTTATGGACCGATGCCGAAATCTGGCAGTTGCTGAAATGCCTGGGCAGTTATTATTATTATTTGTTTATTTAGCAGATGCCTTTATCCAAGGCGACTTACAGAGACTAGGGTGTGTGAACTATGCATCAGCTGCATAGTCACTTATAACTACGTCTCACCCGAAAGACGGAGCACAAGGAGGTTAAGTGACTTGCTCAGGGTCACATAATGAGTCAGTGGGATTTGAACCGGGGACCTCCTGGTTACAAGCCCTTTTCTTTAACCACTGGACCACACAGCCTCCTTCGCGAAGTGAACTACCTGAATTACCTCTGTTGCCTTTAAGCGCAAAAGTGCACCACCATCAAGCCATCCATTGCCATCTTTATTTAAATAACTTAAATACTTTCTGACAACGCTAGTTTAGTGCAATGGTACTCAACAAAATATCAACGCACAAGGTTATTTTTATTGTGGGTTAGATAGAGATTAGAGTAACTGGGGGGAAAAAACGAGTCTAGAATAAAATGCAGCAATATTTTATTGTATTCTGTGCCGAGTTCCGTTGAATGAGAGATCATTCAATAGCAGCAAGAGACTAATAATCACAGTTTAAATGTGTAAAAGCCACCCAGTTAAATATAGTTTCCTGAAACTCAGGAAGAACGCAGTGCCAAACTACTCATTTATCACAGCAATATTAATTGTATTTTGGGAATACAACTGGAATAGAGAGGAAGTGCTGCATGAATGAATGAAAGATGTCGCCAGTGAAGTTTGACAAGGAAGCGGCTTTGTGGAAATGAAAGTTTAAAAGCATGATGTGGTAGATATGAACTCCTTTTTACATAACTGAGCTTCCATATCTTTGCCTGTTTTATGATCTCTCATTCAAACAAAGCAACTCTGTATGCATTACTGCAATAAGAATAAAATAAAACATTTGCTGCATTTTATTCTGACCCCTGACCCCATATCTAATCCATGATATAACCTATGGATTGATATTTTGTTGAGTTCTGTTACTCTAAACTGCGTTGTCAGAAAGTATTTAAGCGGTGCGCTTTTGCCAGAGGTAAATCACTCTCTATTAGTAGTATACTATATCTGTTGAAAATCTTTCTTCGCCATCAGCCTGGGTGGCTGTGGGCAGTTGACGAAATGACATAAAATTCCATGCTAATTTGGCATCTGCCCACAACAGCTGGGCACTTCTCGAACTGCCTGGGCATTTCTGCAACTGCCCGATTTCAGCATCGGTCCATAGCATAGATATTTATATTCTCTGTAATTATTATTGCAACAGAAACCTCTGATTTACTGATTTTGGTTAGGATTACCTTGAAAGTATACTATTAATCTAAATGGTTGCAGGCTGAGATACAGAACATACAATTCAGTCAGGACAATCTTGCATTAAATAACTACCTTTATTATTATACAAAATCTTATAGATTTCCAAAAACATTGAACCCAAACAATGGGTGAAGAAAAAGAAAAAGGAGTTGGAGCACAGCCTCATCCCTTGGAGCATCCCAGTTCCGCCTGTTTAAAAATTAATAAAATAATAAACGATGCGACGTGTTCATCCCGGTGAACAAAAATGATCAGGCAGAGGAGCATCATATACTCCCCCCCCACCTCAGGACGAGACTGGGAGTGAGGTGGTGGTGGTGGTGGTTGGGGAGGAGGTGGTAATTTGAAAGCATGGCAAGACTGAGTGTGAAAAAGGTGTATATATGCAACTTACAGGATAATTAGAAGTTGCTGGCAATAGGCTTGTAAATTAAGCAATAAATGTAGCAGGCACTTGTACTGTATTGTAACAGGGCAGGGAGGGGGTTAAAAGCTCCTCCAGAACACGTGCAAATGCATGTTTATTTAATTATATTATTGGTTAATTGTTTTGGCAGTGGGCATGATAATTGGATCAGTTTGTTAATGCAGGACTGCTGAGTAGAAGGAATCAGAAGGCCGTGTGCTCTGTTTCCGAGCAGTCACCATTGTGAGCACTGTGTGTACGAAGTATAGTGTGCATTTTTTGTAAAACTGTGTATTGTGTTTTATATCGGGCAAACAGTTTAGCTGTCCTGGGCTTGACAGGGCTGTTCCAGTGTTCAGTCAGCGCTCCGGAAAGGAACTAGGTGTTTATTTTTGTATTATTAACAAGCTTTGTGTGCTGGGTCTCATTTAAAAGGGCAAACGAATGTGAGTGAGTGTGGCTCTGTTACAATATATATATATATATATATATATATATATATATATATATATATATATATATATATATATACAGTACTGTGCAAAAGTTTTAAGCAGGTGTGAAAAAATGCTGTAAAGTAAGAATGCTTTCATAAATAGACATGTTAATAGATTATATTTATCAATTAACTAAATGCAAAGTGAGTGAACAGAAGAAAAATCTAAATCAAATCCATATTTGGTGTGACAACCCTTTGCCTTCAAAACAGCATCAATTCTTCTAGGTCCACTTGCACAAAGTCAGGGATTTTGTAGGCATATAGTCAGGTGTATGATTAAGCAATTATACCAAACAGGTGCTAATGATCATCAATTCAATATGTAGGTTGAAACACAATCATTAACTGAAACAGAAACAGCTGTGTAGGAGGAATAAAACTGGGTGAGGAACAGCCAAACTCAGCTAACAAGGTGAGGTTGCTGAAGACAGTTTACTGTCAAAAGTCATACACCATGGCAAGACTGAGCACAGCAACAAGACACAAGGTAGTTCTACTGCATCAGCAAGGTCTCTCCCAGGCAGAAATTTCAAGGCAGACAGGGGTTTCCAGATGTGCTGTCCAAGCTCTTTTGAAGAAGCACAAAGAAACGGGCAACGTTGAGGACCGTGAAGCGCAGTGGTCGGCCAAGGAAACTTACTGCAGCAGATGAAAGACACATCATGCTTACTTCCCTTCGCAATCGGAAGATGTCCAGCAGTGCCATCAGCTCAGAACTGGCAGAAAACAGTGGGACCCTGGTACACCCATCTACTATCTGGAGAAGTCTGGTCAGAAGTGGCCTTCATGGAAGACTTGCGCCAAAAGCCATACCTCCGACGTGGAAACAAGGCCAAGCGACTCAACTATGCACGAAAACACAGGAACTAGGGTGCAGAAAAATGGCAGCAGGTGCTCTGGACTGATGAGTCAAAATTTGAAATATTTGGCTGTAGCAGAAGGCAGTTTGTTCACCGAAGGGCTGGAAGCGTGCACGAATGAGTGTCTGCAGGCAACAGTGAAGCATGGTGGAGGTTCCTTGCAAGTTTGGGGCTGCATTTCTGCAAATGGAGTTGGGGATTTGGTCAGAATTAATGGTCTCCTCAATGCTGAGAAGTACAGGCAGATACTTATCCATCATGCAATACCATCAGGGAGGCATCTGATTGGCCCCAAATTTATTCTGCAGCATGACAAGGACCCCAGACATACAGCAAAAGTCATTAAGAACTATCTTCAGCGTAAAGAAGAACAAGGAGTCCTGGAAGTGATGGTATGGCCCCCACAGAGCCCTGATCTCAACATCATCGAGTCTGTCTGGGATTACATGAAGAGAGAGAAGCAACTGAGGCTGCCTAAATCCACAGAAGAACTGTGGTTAGTTCTCCAAGATGTTTGGGCCAACCTACCTGCCGAGTTCCTTCAAAAACTGTGTGCAAGTGTACCTAGAAGAATTGTTGCTTGATGCTGTTTTGAAGGCAAAGGGTGGTCACACCAAATATGGATTTGATTTAGATTTTTCTTCTGTTCACTCACTTTGCATTTAGTTAATTGATAAATATAATCTATTAACATGTCTATTTTTGAAAGCATTCTTACTTTACAGCATTTTTTCACACCTGCCTAAAACTTTTGCACAGTACTGTATATATATATATATATATATATATATATATATATATATATATATATATATATATATAAGGGCGAAACCGGTGGTCTGGCGAGTTTAGTTTTGCCTGGGCCAATCTAGTTTCGCCAAGGGCTTCTGGGTGAATCCTGAAGTTACCACTTTTTTTCGGCATTCGCCCACGTCCAATCAGGCAAATCTAGATTGGCCCAGAACCTGATAAAGACGACTGGGCAAACACAGGTGGGTATAACTATCAATAACTCAATGAGTCGGTACCCAATAAGGCATTGCAAGGGGACTGAGTGGAGAAGCTACTAGAAAGTGATAAAACAACTACAAAGTGCTAGTCGACAATATATAAAAAAGTGCATTTATCAAATCAAAGTGTACAATTATAAAAATTAAACATACAAGTGACAAGTAAATATGTGAAATATAACAGGGGCATTATTGACCCTGTTACAATCTTAACTATCTTTTAATGAAGTCAGAACAAAAGAAGATTTGAACAAGAACAATTAACATATTATTTCTGTCTCTGTTGTGTGTGTGTGAGTGTGGCGAGTTTGCCTGCAATTTACTGTTTCTCTCTCTCTCTCGCTGTCTCTCTCTCTCTCGTGTGTGTGTGGCGAGTTTGCCTGCGTGTATGGAGGAGCGAGACTTTTTGACTTTTAACTTTTTAGGAGAGAGAGCTATTAAAAAAATTAAAAACAGCCCTGATATCCTGCCTTTTCTGCAGGGTACCTCGACACGCACTTGGAAGCTGGCAGGGGAGAGTGTAGAAATGCAAAACTAGACTAGCCCAAATGATTGGCATTGATTTTGAAGCATTGGACAAAACTAGCCCCGAAATTCAGTGAAAACTGTTGAAAAAACAGGTTTTGCCCATTCATCTTTTTCAGGTTCTGGGCCAATCGAGATTCGCCCGATTGGACGCGGGCGAGTTCCGAAAAACAATAGTAACTTTGGAACTCAGAAGCTGTTGGCGAAACTAGATTGGCCCGGGCAAAACTAGACTTGCCAGAGGCCTGGGTTTCGCCCTTAACATATATATTGTTTTTTTAAGTACATGGATTCCAACAATGATGAGTCACTGAAATGCCTTTACTGGGTGATTTACAAGCAATGCACTATAAAATAAAGCATTATTACATGACATCAGGCACATGGTAATTTTGCACATTGTTGTTTCACAAGACATTGCACAAATCATTGATGTGTTTATTGCGTTTCATATTTTGTTTACTGTGACATCCTTTTTTACTATACTACAGTTGCCTACTAGAATAATAATGCAATAAAATGTGAACAGTTGAAATCAATGCTTTCCACAAGATTTCCTAATGGTTTATACAGTTCCTCTGCACACAGAAACCTGTTTTTAGGGTTATTAATGGACTCTATTAGTAAACCTCAATGGTTATGTCAGGACCCCCTGACCTTTGTTGCCAATTCATTAGATACTTTTAATTAGCTGCTAAAAAAGCTGCCCCAGCCCCAATGACTAGGTCACCCGTGAATACAGTTTACCAACATAAGCAGAAAATATACATCACATCTTAATTTCACATCACTGAGCTACCTTCCAAGATATCAGTCATATCATCATTCACTTTGTCAGCAGCAACAGCAAGCTAATTGGACTTACATTTATATGGTTCTTTCATCCGAGCAGAAGGATACAATTTAATATGACATTATATGGTGATATGGATATGGAGATTATTTAATTACCTGGGCATGTCTGAGACCATAGATTTCAACGAGATATATTTTGGTTTATTTTCAAGAATATCATATATGTTTGGGTTTCGGTTGAAATCGCACAGTTTCAAGGTGAAATTCATTAAGAACTGTATAAAAGTTTGTTATGGTAAATTTGCGTGGTCATTTTAAAGTCTTACCATGCATTTACCACTGTTTATTTGACTATGCTTCACCATACCTCTCTGTGCTTTACAATGCTTTTACTTTGGTTTGCACTTTCCAGCACTTTTCAAAATGTATGCTCATCGTTATTGTTTCCAAAGACTGTGATACACATCCATCAGCATATCACATACTTCCCCAAATAGCATCCATAATTTGCAACTTGAGAGAGTCTACTGTATGTGTCAAATTAATAATCAGATACCTGGTGAATTTGGTGGGTAGTAGATTACTTGCCTGAATCATCTCCCGAGAAGGTAGAACTTAATATAGATTTTTTATCTGCCGACTCAAGTCTGCCAATGCTATCAAATTGAAATACACTATCTACTGCAAAAATAACACATTGAACATTCAATTAAAAAAAGTCGGTAGGTGCTGTAGACCTTTTACATGTTGTCAATAAATTGTGATAGCTGTTGAGATGCATTTTGCACCAGGTCAGAACCCTATTCATGAAAGTTCACATCTCTGGATAATCTATATCCTGCTAGTAACACTGGCTAAGATACATTTCTGCTCACAACCCCAAACGTGACCCGATGTGACAACTGCAAATGTTGTGTTGTTTTCCTTGTGGTACTATCATGTCCTGAGGGGTTTAAAGAAACTCAGGCTGCATTAATAGAATTGCTAGTGGGAACATCATTCTTGGTTTTACACATGAAGCGTAAGCCAACAACACACCTGATACTGCATGTATGTTTAGTTTCATGCCAAAATTGAATATGCTGTACATCACGTCAGTATCAGAATTAAAAGTTTAACCAGGTTTATCAGTAGTAAACTTTCCTAAGTAGTGAGACAACGATTGGAGGCAACATCATCATCCTTTATTCCTATACACTTTCAAATTAAGGTTATACGTTATTTAAATGTTATTGATCCCAAAAGTGGTGATATTAGGCTTTAATCCTGCTGATGTTTTCCCCTTGTGGTGATGATTGCTCCTCCATTATACACATAATTTATACATTACCATTACAGGTAAGAGCTCCACAAACATGGTTACAACTTATTTGGGAAATGGTATAAACATCCAGCACTGTTTATATCATCTCCCCATTCAGTCTTAACTTGAAAATAACTTTGATGTGCATTTTGACAAATAATTAATTTATAGGCAGTGACCTTTAGTGGTAAAAATATATTACTGGCATGAACATAAAATTACATTAATGAAACATTTTACAGCTAGTTGCAGATTTTAATTAAGAAATAAAATGGTTGCTCGAAACAAAGGTCACCAAAAGTAAATGTCACACATTCAATAATACAGTGTATTGATGGCTACAAGATTATGCATTTGGAGATAAATATTGTTAATGTCACTGTAACAGGGGGGGATCTGAACTGACTATCTGACACATGCATGGGACTGCAGGTAGAAGGCAGCAGTCTCGTAGGATCCGCCTGTCGGTCATGGCGATGACATGGAGAGGTGGAGAAGAGGGTGTGTGTGCTTTCCCTCTCTCTGAGTGGCTGAGAGGCGGGCCTTGGGAGATTGCACGGCCCATAAGAACTGCGTTTGGTTGTGCACTCGTGAGGCCGTGTTGGGGAATATACAGTGACGCTGGCAGAAGAGGCCAGAGTGAAACAAGGATCAGGCGAGCCCGGCTGAGGGAGAAAGCCTTACTTAAAAACTAATTTACAAAGTAAAAGAAATAATTATGTACCCGAGGGGACGTGTGTAGGTATATGGGGAACCCTGGCCACCCCCAGTGTATAGGAACAACTAAGTGTAGGACAGAGACCCGTTCTGACCGGCTTAGCGGCAGTGGGGGCACTGCGTAAGCAGCACTTTTGTTTGTAGTTTTATTACTGTGTTTTGTTTTCCCTTTTTCTTTTGCCTTCTGTTTTCATTATTATTTTCGAGCACTTGTATATGCACGGAACGGTATACCTGTATTGGTAACCCTGTGGTCCTGTTTTACTGTCGACAGTATACAGGCCACGGACAACAGCGCCCACTGCGGGCTAAAATAAATAAAAAAAGAAAAGAAATAAAACTGGGCACCTGTGCGGTGTTTGCAAATAAAATCTTCTGTCTCCCGTGTCAGTGAATACCCCCAGGAGGAGTTGGACAAAAAATAAGACCTGCCATAACACTGTCGCGAGGGGTGAAGGGTTATCATGGAAGACAGTGTAGGTTATTATTTGTTTATTTAGCAGACGCCTTTATCCAAGGCGACTTACAAAGACTAGGGTGTGTGAACTATGCATCAGCTGCAGAGTCACTTACAATTACGTCTCACCCGAAAGACGGAGCACAAGGAGGTTAAGTGACTTGCTCAGGGTCACACAATGAGTCAGTGGCTGAGGTGGGATTTGAACCGGGGACCTCCTGGTTACAAGCCCTTTTCTTTAACCACTGGACCACACTGCCTCTGTTAGAGCTGAACTAAGAAACAGTTAATATGTATTGATGGAAATTGAATTTACCAGCCATAAATTGTCTTCATAGGAAAATAGATTTGGTCTGTGTAGCAAACAATTATATTAAGAATGCAGACGAGGGGTTTACAAAAAGTTGCAGTTTGATGTTTAAGGTGAATGGGAAGTGAGAGTATGTCTGCCTGAAAAGGGTGCACTTTACTTGAAATCACTGCTGTTGACTACAATTACCAAGTTAACAATACCCAGTTGGCAAGATGCCAAGCTTGAAGCTTAAAGCTCACAGCTTCATGAAGGCATATAAATGTAGGCACAGGGGAGACACTTTTTGAGACAGACTCCAAGTCCTCCCGGTATCCTTCAAGGTGTGGCCGACGTGCTCCCAGAAAGATAGGTAATTGAGCTCTACCTTTACTTCTGTACTAGTATTACATTATTTTGTATATGGACTATAATATGTGTGTAACTTGAATATTGTAATCAAATAGAGCAGTGGTTCCCAACCTTTTTCAATGTAGGGACCACCTTATCATGCATTTTTTCACAACAGCATTTTGAAACAAATCTGTATGTGTATATGTATAAGTACATGTAGAAAGTAAAGTATTTATATAACGTACCTAACTTAATGAGATTCCTGGGCTTGAATCTTCACTACAAGGTCAGCAAGGAATGTTGTCATTTTATGCAAGGAATGTTGTCATTTTATACACTGTATCCTAATGTACAGCAGACGTTTAGACGTCAGAGGACAAATAACATTCAAACGTGGTTCCTGTCACTTCACAAACACATTATCACCTGATTCTGTTGGCCAATCAAAGTCTGATTATTGTGGCAATTGCTGGGCTTAGTAACTACTAGCTTGATCAAAAACTAAATTGAAATACTTACATAATATTTTAGTGGATGAGGAATGGGGAGAAAACGTAAAACAGTTTATGAACAAAATAAAACGAATGCTTTGAAGTATACAAAAATAGCAGAAGTGGGTCAAATGAGGCAGAGGATACACAGCGCTGCAAATACTGCTGCATTGAGGTACATGTTCACGCTGATAATAAAAAAAAAGCATACTGAGAAATATGCGGCACATTAAACTAAAACAAAGTGAAATGAGAGACAAGCAATCCGTTTATGTGGCTTTTACAGACACTTTAATAAAAAGAAAGCACAGAATGACTGTGTTTATGAGTTTGTCAGAGCGCTGTTCTTTGCTTGACAGCCGCTGTTTATTGCAGAGGTATGTAGGTATGGTGACTTCATGCGACAGTACTGTTTGTCCGTCAGTTAAACACTGCGTAAGCTGACAATCTTAGTCGTAAATATTTGACAGAAAATGGTGATGCTTTAGTTGGTAAACTTGCATTGATGGAAATGTCCAGTGTGATTTTTGACCCGTCTCCCGATGGCTTGCACCACCCAGTTCTGTCAATTTTCTTTTCTTTTCATGATTTAAAAACCTGGCTTGTTTTGTGCTGATGTCATGTTCATACCATCTGTAAATACTATTTCCGTCAGCACAGTGATTGTCCAAACGTTCGCAAAGTATCAGTTAACTTGGGAAAATGTGGCTTCGACTTGCACAGATTGTGCTCATCATACATGCCAGGGACATATTAATCAGAAAACAGAATTGCTACGCATCATATTCCACATATAAAGTGTGTATACTAAGATTTTTCCCCTCGATTTTTAGCAATGTTTCAATTAAAAACTATTTTTTACCGATTTTATCCTGGTTTTAATATATGTAAAATAAACTCCCGGAAAGTTTTTGTTAAAGATAAAAACCGAAAACATGGAACACTATATATACTGTATAACTTCTGGTGGACTGTGATGTGTAAATTAAACAGGATTGGTGGTGCAGTCGATAGGATTTCTAGCATTTTGGTTAAATATGATGCCATTAGAACAGACTGTACACATTATTTCCAGAAGAAGTGTTAAGAGAATTTCCTTTTGGCATATAGTCTTGTGAGATATGAAACCTGGCTGAATAAACCCATATGATAACATGTAGCTGAAATAGATCATTCACACTATGGTACAGTTCACAAGCCAAGCTACAAATACAGCCTCTTTTTGTTTCATATTAACTTCTGTTACTATATCCAGCTAACCTTTCAAAAACGTATAATATGGAAATAATAGGGATATTCCTATATCCCTGGCAACACTGTAGCACATATTTTATATTATAGAAAATGAAAAATACTAAAACTGTGGATTTAATGGTTCTTTTTGTTTGTTAGTTTTTTTTTTAAATTTAGTTATTCCAACCGAGTTAGGAATATTCAATGCAGTGTGCTACTTTTATATGGAGTGAAAAGGCTGGGACAGATTTTTCCGAGCGGATTCCGACCCGGACCCGCTACTGCAGGACCCGACCTGAACCCGCAATCTGCTGCAACACCGTCTTCTTACCCCCGACCCGACCCACCTTAATAAGACCTGCAACCATGGCCGGATTAACCCATCACTGGGCCCTAGGCAAGTATACATTTGCGGCTCCCCTACCCCTGAACAAACAGCCACACACACATACACACACCTCTATATACATTACATCCTTTATAACTAGCGCTCCACCCTTTTACAACAGGTATAATTCTGTTTGAAGTTATTATGAACGACTGAGTTAATCTGACAGAAAATTAAACTGTAGGGGATGTGCTACATTCAGAATCAAACCGGAAAAAACTGAAGCCTATGTTAAATCCTGCAGCACAGCTAGAGAGTGAGGAAAAAAATGTACCTGACAAAGTTAGTTCATGAAATAGTATCTGCTTATATCTACTTGGTTCTTGGTATTTATAAATGTTGTAAAAAAACATTTTTATTAAAACACAAGACAGAATACAAGTTCTAATATAACTATAAGTCAGTGATTTTGTCACCAGGGCGTCACGGATCACACTCAATTGTAGCCGACTATGCCACTTGGTGGTTGTGGGCACCAGGACCCAATAACTATTATGTTTACGAATTTTTACTTTACACAGGTTTGTTAAATATTGCGATAGCAGGATGCAGGATCAGAGACCAGCACACCCAGGGACAGACAGCACAAGCGTTAACAGTTTAAAATAGATTTTATTTTTATAAAAAATAAAACAAATGTTTAAATGCAAAAGATCACCACCCACATTATGACAAGGGTGGAAAAGTAACAAATAAAAATTACAATAACTACTTTGCTAGGGTGCAAAGTATCAAAAGAATAAAAAGGAAAGTAGAAAAAAAAAAAATATTTAGGCCACGCCCTCCAAAGTAGCCATTCTTCCAGGACCATGAAAGGGATTCGCGTCAGGGTGGTTCTGCAGCAGCCTGGACTGGTCCTGCGTGGCCCTCTCTATTTCTATGGAGGCAAGAGTAAAAGTGTTCAACGCAGTTTAAAAAAAAAAATGAACTTGCCTACCTTCCCTTTCCCTTTAAAACACAAAGCTTAACTATTTGCTACAATATAGATAAAAAGGACATGTGAAAAATAAACAAATCATTACCAAAAACAGCACTAACATATTGGCTTCTAATTAAAATGCAGGAGCTCCTTATCAAACGAGATAAAACTAAATCAAAAGCAAAAATACAAAGTGCACCAAACCCAGGGAGAGCACTGGGGGATAAAAGCTGCATAAATAACTAAAAACAGGGGTGATCAACAAACAGTCTGATAAACAAAAAAAGAGAGTAATAACTTCCCTGTATTTCTGTTACGCTCGCCTGGTTCGCATTACTCTGCAGCTATTACTGTGTTTTGTTCAGGACTCGGCTCCACGCCGCTCCCGTCCCTGTTGTTACTGCCGTACTTGATTCCAAATACAGATCCACACCACTCACGTCCGGAGGTTGTCAGCAAAACTACACCTAACTGAAGCCTCGCTCTCACCACATCTAGCCCAAGTCGTTCAGCCGGTGCCTAAACAAAACAATCCTCTTTGTGACAAAGCAAAATGTGTAAAATCAAAAGTGCAAATAATAATAATAATAAAACAATTATAAAAACATGCTCCAATATAGTATAAATCAAAAAGTGAGAAAAAACACATACATTGTCTAGAAACATGCTCAAAATAAAAGTGCTTATAAAAGGGCTGCATGAGTGGCATTTCAGTCACCCTGTGACAATTTCCCATTTTTTATTCTTAGCTGTAAACAAGTTATTGTTTCATGTTTTGTTTCTCTGTGCTGCTGAAAAGGTCTCTGCCCTTAAAAATTAAATGCCCGTCTCAGTGACGTCACACGAAAAAATCAAACAAACAGGCAGTGAAATTCAGTTCCTCCCCATCCAATGATATGCGTTGACAAGCTGTACTGCAAATTATGGTGTCCCAGCAAGTCAAAGAAACCAAGTGCGTCTTTTATCATGTTTACCCGATCTGGGACCCAGAATGACACTTCAGTATGATCGTGTTTACATGATCACAAGCTGTTTGTTGTGTTGCTTAGAACTGCATAACCGAATTTTGGGAGTTTACCACCTGGAGTTTACTCACAGACCACAAGTGGTCCGTGGACCACAGGTTAGGAACCACTGAAATAGAGAACTATGTTAAATTCTTAATTAGTGTTTGGATATGAATCAATAGAAATTACAAATCACAATATTAGTTTCTTCACAACAGTACACCAAAGTTGGGGCTGGTCCTGTTTCTATGAACCATTATCCTAATGTGTGCTTTGGAGGACAAATGATGAACAATTACCGCCTGGTAATTGACTGCAAGGGGATTTATGCATCCTAAGTTCTAAGGTACAGCCAGAGTGAATTGCTGTATGCCATTATTTAAAGTAGTTCATAGAACCGAAGCATCAGACCTATTTGCCCTAACTGCTAAATATAGCACCCATCCTGCTTGTTTATTAGCTACACTTCTTGCTTATATAACTAATTGTCTATTTTTCTATTTTTACACATATTAAAACCTCATCCTGATGAAAAAGAAAATATTAAAGGCTTGTTGCTATTCTAGAAGCCTCTTCTTCCATCATTGGTTTACCCTAATCCCCTAAAGCTGGTAAGTGGGTACCTCACGGTTTAAAGACAAATGTCAGGCAAATGTTGAGAGGCAAGTATGTGGCTTATGCTGATGTCAGTATTATTAGATATCAGCCACTAGGAAGAGATCCATTACATTCTCCCCCTGCTTATAGATCCATCATACTGTACTTTAACCTTCATAGTGTTGTACATGCATTCTTTTTCAAATATAAACAATATTACCCTACATGAAAAGGTTTAGTGTTGTGTTTTGCATCTCTCTCCTTTTCCCATTTTGGAGAGACCCGTCTCCTCGTGGGTTCCCTGAGCAAATCCTTCATGCGTTTTGGATTGACAGTAGGTCCCAGAAATAAAAATCCAGCCACTTAAAAATAGTGCTACTTAAACATAACACAGACTTGTTTTCAAAAGATTGCAGGAATCAAAATGCACCTGCTCACAACAACAGAAGTAACCTGTCATTCAAATACAGCCACCTTGTCAATGGAGGAGAAGGACACTTGGGTTAGCTTTTTTTCTAAAATGACCAGTAGCAATATATGTTAACTTGTTAGACGTGTTTGTTATACTCATTTTCTAATTATTTATCAAGAGGTCCATTTTCAAGATCCGTACAGTAGAGAATAACAGGATAAATATGAGACAAATAAAATACACCAGCTCCATGGAGTCGGGTCAATGTGGTTGGGAACAAGCTTTTCTCTCCAGAGAGGGAGACTGGCACAGATGGAAAAGGACAGAGAGAGCAGAAGAACGAGAAAATGAAAGACAGTTAGGATAGTTTTGGCCGGGGGTCCCCTTTGGCTTGTAGATAACCTTCCTCGCGGATGACGTCTGCCACGGCCGGGCCACTAAGGTTGGGAAGTGAGCTTCACTTGTCCCAAAAAGAGGAACTCTGGGTCCCCGCAAGTATGCCACCAATGCAAAGTTAAAGAAATAGAACATAAATAGGAGTAGGTTCCAACAGTAAATGCGTTTCAGAATCCAAGAAGGAGAAGCAATGTAGAGGAGCTGAATACCACCCATGGTGAAAAGGGGCTAAATTGACTGTTTGATTGAGATAATAATATTATGAAGGCATAGTTAGGAAAATACTGTCATGATTATGTAGAGTTATGTCCTGGGCAGCTGCAAAAGAGTCTGAGTGAGTAGGAGCAAAAACAGACCATAACCAGCAGCCCTGCATACTTGTACTGCGAAGGTGGGACTTCCGGTGGCTGGTTTCCGCATTGTGCTTGAGGGGAAGGAGAAGAACATGTGGCAGAGAAGAAACAGAATTCTAAAACATTTGCTTCCCGCTAGGATTTGAATGTCAGATTTAAAATGCTTTGTAGAGACAGTTGGTGGGCCAGTCTGACAGAAAGTCGGTCTGTATTTTAGAGGAAAGCAGCTCAGAGAGGAAACTGTCCAGAGACTGGTTTAGATAAAGGCCGCCCCAGTAAAATTGTGGTAGATTCAAACCCTTTGAAAGCTGGGATGATGCTGCCCAGTGGAGCGAGGAGGCTGCAGATGAGAGCCCTGGATCCAAAGCCATGCAGTCTTTGAAAAAAAAAACATCCATCCAGGAGGAGAAGGGTCAAAAGAAGAAGATTAGGTTTTGATCAGCGGAGAGACTGAGACATTAAGGACTGGAACAGGGACCAACAGATTTGAGTGGCTTATTGCAAATGTTGGCTAGGATACCTAGCAGGGGGGGATGATATCTATGCCAGAGATTTCTATTTTTCTTAGTTTTGGTTTGATAAGTTAAATAATGCGGTTATAGATGGAGGTAGATTTTTGTCTGAAAATGGAAAGTAGCAAATACCCAATGGATTAGATTGATTTATTGTCCAAGCTGTATTAAAGTTGAAGCTTGGGTCTGAACATGGGGCATAATGAAAAGCCAAGACCAAACTAAAAAGCAAGACATGACCTGGGTTTAAATATGGAGACTGACAGATATTTTTGCAGGGTAGAACAGAGGGGCCATCCTCCAGGATCTAAATTGATATTAGAGTTAATAATGTGTCTCACAAGCTAGCATGCATAAAATACAAATAACACAGACATTGAACTACCTGTTTCAACCACAGTCAGGATTCTTTCCACCACTCTAATAGCTAAGCATCTCATCCCTTTGAATATAATGGAAAGGCAAGGTCTGGGCAGAGGTCTCGTGTCATAGGGAGGGTGGAAAACAAGTCAAAAGACATGAAACTCTCCACACCATCAACAAGTGAAACAAAGAGGAATTTATGAATACAACTACACCATCCAATTGTTCATATACAAAACTCAAGGACTCATGGATTGGTCATGTATGACACCTTCAATATACCCATTAACAACCATTTAGCAAGAAAAAAAATCTAACTACAGCCAAGTTCAATTTATGTGAAATTATTAGTGCTGCATTCTCATTTCCTGCAGTTTTTACCAAAGCGTCTTTCAGGATTTTCATTCAATCATTCATTCAAGTGTGGGAAATATATTCTAAAATAGTAAGTGGCAGAAAAAAAGTTAAAGCTGCTTTTGCAGCTGTCATATCCAGAATCATTCCATGTGTTTAAAAGGTTTTGTAACTTTACAGATGTCTCATAAATATAGAAATTACATTTTCAAATAGAAAACAGGCAGTGCAAATTTGCCAACATTTATTTTGAAATGGATCACAGTGGGTTCTTTCAGGTGCAATATGAGCAAGATGACATGCACTGAAGCATTGATACTGTACACTGTAGTTAGTTTTTTGTTAAAGATGTAAGTAGTACATCAGCTTTGTCTTCTGTAACAGATGATACTAAATAAGTCAGTATTAAGCATTTGGAGGAAAAAAAATGCATATATTTGTGGTGGCCGCGACCGCTTCTACTTAACTGTCCAGGTCGCTATCCAAATTACGCCATCTATAGTTTAACAGGGAATAGAACCTCCAATAACCTTATCTAGAGACCAGCAATATTTGGGTACCCCACATACAAATGAAAAGACAAATAAATGGAAATTGGTTGTGCTCGTTTCAGCAAAATCTTTATTATAGACAACAAATTAACAAAACTAAAATCAATAATTGCTGCAGTGCAATAGAACAAAAACACAATCTGAACCATATATCTTGCACTAAAAATAATTGTTTACTTATTGTCCCCAGCGAGACCTAGAGGAGAGAGAGAGAAACGCCAATCCAATGAATGAATAATGTTGAGCTGCTCCACCCACCAAAGCTCAGAAGGGCAGTCAAGCACCACCTGTGATAAAATAAACAAAGATACCACACGTGAATAATTCAGTAAATATATTAAAAGTGTGCCTGCAAACAAAATCACCACACCAGACTTAATAGTGCACAATTCAAAAGGAAAAGACAAACCAACACCCGACTTGACTGAAGGTTCAATGTTCTGTAGAGCAGAGCAGCCACAACAGCGACGCTCTCCCTTGCAGCTCCTATAGACACACACACACACTAAAAGATAGCTAAACGCTGCACGGTACTATTAAAACTATAAAGACAAATAAAACCGTGCATATACACAAACTAAAACGAAGGGGACAATAATTGCAAAAGCAATGTGCAAGATATAAACACAGGGAAAGAAATTACCAGAAACAGTGGCTGGCGGCGGTCCACTTTCTCAGGAGAGTCCGGAAAACTGACATCCCGAGTATATCCGCCGATTCGCCCTCGTCACAGCGGGAACCATGGCAACACAGGAACACCGAAACACAGGTACATCAATTAACTCGCTCCGCTGCACCCTTGCGGTGCCGGTATTTATAATGCCGGCAATACACACTTCCTGGTTCCCACGGTCCCACCCGCTACATGTTCTAGTTTATAAAACAATAACTATTGCAAGCCTTTTTGTGGCTTGTTCATTCCAGTGGTATATAATTTGACTGGAATGGGTTACTTCAAAACCTACAGCACTAAAACGATTTTTAGTGGCTAAATGAATTTATTTGGAAAGTTAACGCTTTTCATATATATATATATATATATATATATATATATATATATATACAGTACTGTGCAAAAGTTTTAGGCAGGTGTGAAAAAATGCTGTAAAGTAAGAATGCTTTCAAAAAATAGACATGTTAATAGATTATATTTATCAATTAATTAAATGCAAAGTGAGTGAACAGAAGAAAAATCTAAATCAAATCCATATTTGGTGTGACCACCCTTTGCCTTCAAAACAGCATCAATTCTTCTAGGTACACTTGCACAAAGTCAGGGATTTTGTAGGCATATAGTCAGGTGTATGATTAAACAATTATACCAAACAGGTGCTAATGATCATCAATTCAATATGTAGGTTGAAACACAATCATTAACTGAAACAGAAACAGCTGTGTAGGAGGAATAAAACTGGGTGAGGAACAGCCAAACTCAGCTAACAAGGTGAGGTTGCTGAAGACAGTTTACTGTCAAAAGTCATACACCATGGCAAGACTGAGCACAGCAACAAGACACAAGGTAGTTATACTGCATCAGCAAGGTCTCTCCCAGGCAGAAATTTCAAGGCAGACAGGGGTTTCCAGATGTGCTGTCCAAGCTCTTTTGAAGAAGCACAAAGAAACGGGCAACGTTGAGGACCGTGAGACGCAGTGGTCGGCCAAGGAAACTTACTGCAGCAGATGAAAGACACATCATGCTTACTTCCCTTCGCAATCGGAAGATGTCCAGCAGTGCCATCAGCTCAGAACTGGCAGAAAACAGTTGGACCCTGGTACACCCATCTACTGTCCGGAGAAGTCTGGTCAGAAGTGGCCTTCATGGAAGACTTGTGGCCAAAAGCCATACCTCCGGCGTGGAAACAAGGCCAAGCGACTCAACTATGCACGAAAACACAGGAACTGGGGTGCAGAAAAATGGCAGCAGGTGCTCTGGACTGATGAGTCAAAATTTGAAATATTTGGCTGTAGCAGAAGGCAGTTTGTTCGCCAAAGGGCTGGAGAGCGTACACAAATGAGTGACTGCAGGCAACAGTGAAGCATGGTGGAGGTTCCTTGCAAGTTTGGGGCTGCATTTCTGCAAATGGAGTTGGGGATTTGGTCAGAATTAATGGTCTCCTCAATGCTGAGAAGTACAGGCAGATACTTATCCATCATGCAATACCATCAGGGAGGCATCTAATTGGCCCCAAATTTATTCTGCAGCATGACAACGACCCCAAACATACAGCGAAAGTCATTAAGAACTATCTTCAGCGTAAAGAAGAACAAGGAGTCCTGGAAGTGATGGTATGGCCCCACAGAGCCCTGATCTCAACATCATCGAGTCTGTCTGGGATTACATGAAGAGAGAGAAGCAACTGAGGCTGCCTAAATCCACAGAAGAACTGTGGTTAGTTCTCCAAGATGTTTGGGCCAACCTACCTGCCGAGTTCCTTCAAAAACTGTGTGCAAGTGTACCTTGAAGAATTGATGCTTGATGCTGTTTTGAAGGCAAAGGGTGGTCACACCAAATATGGATTTGATTTAGATTTTTCTTCTGTTCACTCACTTTGCATTTAGTTAATTGATAAATATAATCTATTAACATGTCTATTTTTGAAAGCATTCTTACTTTACAGCATTTTTTTCACACCTGCCTAAAACTTTTGCACAGTACTGTATATACAAGCATTCATGGCAAGTACACCTCAATAATAATAACTGTGGCAACTATTCTTCTCAGGAACTAAATCGGAAAGAAAACATCATAACAACATGTCAGTGATAACTCATAATTAACCATTAATAATAATTACTGTGTGGCTTCCAATATGGAATGCTTTATCTACAGTTATTGCGCAGATATAGTCTCTTACCAAAAAGATAAAATAAGTAGCCTTTATTTAAAAATAAATAAACAAATAACTAAAGTATTGTGAGTGATGTACCCCAGAAAACAAACTGAAAACTGAAACATTTATTTTTATTTGAATAAAAAACATTACTCACACACTTACGAAATGTGTACCTATTTTGTTTTGGGTTACAGTGCCTTGCATAAGTATTCACCCCCTTGGACTTTTCCACATTTTGTAGTGTTACAACCTGGAATTAAAATGGATTTAATTACGATTTTTTGTCACTGATCTACACAAAATAGTCCATAATGTCGAAGTGGGGAAAAAAATCTACATATTTTTCAAAATTATTTACAAATAAAAAACTGAAAAGTCTTGATTGCATAAGTATTCACCTCCTTTGCTGTGACACCCTAAATAAGCTCTGGTGCAACCAATTGCCTTCAGAAGTCACATAATTAGTTGAATGGAGTCCACCTGTGTGCAATTAAAGTGTCACATGATCTCAGATTAAATACACCTGTTTCTGGAAGGCCCCAGAGTTTGTTAGAGAGCATATCTAAACAAACAGCATCATGAAGACCAAGGAGCTATCAAAACAAGTCCAGGATAAAGTTCTGGAGAAGCACCAATCAGGGTTGGGTTATAAAAAAATATCCCAAACTTTGAACATCTCCCGGAGCACCGTTAAATCCATTATTAAAAAATGAAAAGAATATGGCACAACCGTGACTCTGCCTAGAGAAGGCCGTTCACCAAAACTCAGTGACCAGGTAAGGAGGGCATTAGTCAGAGAAGCAACCAAGAGGCCAATGGTAACTCTGAAGGAGCTGGAGAGATCCACAGCTGAGATGGGAGAAACCGTCCATGGGACAACTATAACCCGGACACTCCACAAAGCTGGGCTTTATGGAAGAGTGGTGAGAAAAAACCCATATCAAATCCTGTTTAGATTTTGCCAAAAGGCATGTGGGAGACACAGCAAACATGTGGAAAAAGGTTCTCTGGTCTGATGAGACCAAAATTGCACTTTTTGGCAAAACGCTATGTGTGGCGCAAAGCCAACTCTGCTCATCACCCTGAGAACACCATCCCCACAGTGAAGCATGGTGGTGGCAGCATCATGTTATGGGGATGTTTTTCATCGGCAGGGACTGGGAAACTGGTCAGGATTGAGGGCAAGATGGATGGAGCCAAATACAGGGAAATTCTAGAGGAAAAGCTGTTTCAGTCTGCAAGAGACCTGGGACTGGGGCGGAGGTTCACCTTCCAGCAGGACAATAACCCTAAACACACGACCAAAGCTACACTGGAGTGGTTTAAAAACAAGAACCTGAATGTCTTAGAATTTTTCTTAACAGAGACGCTGCAAGTTCATTGAACGTAGGCCTCCATTCATTGAAATCAGCCGTCCCTGCGCACCCTGCCGTTCTGATACAAACAGAGTTTTTTTTTCTTTCAGGAACCTACTCAACTCCTCCATGGCTGGGGTGATGATAACCACCCCAGAAGTGGTATATATCATCGGAACCGCACAGCCCGAAGTGGTTTATACCGCTTAAGACACGGCTAACTGTCATTTGGGGGATGAAAAATAATTAAAATAATTAAAACACATTTTAAATTAAGGCAAAACCAGAAACTTTTATTGTGTATACATCTGCAGTGTAATATGGTACCAAATTTAGTTTCATTTAGTTTATTGTTCGCTTATTAAAAATAAATTGCACATGTACGTTTATTATGAATTTCTGCATCGAATGTGGAATCTCACTAGAAACTACTAGAGGACTGAACACACGCTGATGATGTGGAGTTTCAAATGACTCAGAGGAAGTAAGCGGAAAAGCGGCCATGGATGCTGAAGCTCTATCTGTATCAGGGTGAGTTTGTGTACTTGTTGAATATCTATTTAGTCCAGCTCAGCATTATAAAACTGGAGACTGAATACTGGTCCCCGGTTGAATCTTTGTTTTCTTCTATTTCATTTAGCTGTTCATTATCTACTGTAGGTGTCTACTGTTGACAGTTGCTGGTGCACATATTTTATTTCTATTCTTTTTTAGGTGGACTGCTGTCTTCACTCAGAAAGTTGGTGTTGTACCAGTTATCTAGAGTTTCAACCCCAAATATATTAAAGGAAATAGGTGAAATGTCACTCATTTTTGGCTGTGGTTTCGTAACTAATAACAAATAAAATGGCAGTTTGTCATGGAATTTAGAATGCAGTGGTGCGTAGTGATGTATTCACGGTTCATTAGTATGCAAGCCATGCTATATATATGCACAGTCATGTGATGTTATTTAACCAATCAGAGGTTGTTGTTTTTCCAAGCCTCACAGAATTTAAAGTATTGGTGTCCATCTTGCTTACAGTTAGAGATGTACAGCTATAACTATTATTATTATTTGTTTATTTAGCAGACGCCTTTATCCAAGGCGACTTACAGAGACTTGGGTGTGTGAACTATGCATCAGCTGCAGATTCACTTACAACTACGTCTCACCCAAAAGACGGAGCACAAGGAGGTTAAGTGACTTGCTCAGGGTCACACAGTCTGTGGCTGAGGTGGGACCTCTTGATTACAAGCCCATTTCTTTAACCACTGGACCACACAGCCTCCTGAGCAACTGAGTGACCAATTTGGATGAAGAAAAATTAAATGAACTAGAAGGCAGCAGTGTGGAGTAGTGGTTAGGGCTCTGGACTCTTGACCGGAGGGTTGTGGGTTTAATCCCTGGTGGATGACACTGCTGCTGTTCCCTTGAGTAAGGTACTTTACCTAGATTGCTCCAGTAAAAACCCAACTGTATAAATGGGTAATTGTATGCAATAATGTGATATCTGTATAATATGTATAATGTGATATCTTATAACAATTGTAAGTCGCCCTGGATAAGGGCATCTGCTAAGAAATAAAAATAATAATAAAAGATAGCAAAACAGAAAAAAATACCAAAAACAATTGCAGTTTTTATACTCACTCACCCTGACTTTGTCACGTCAAATAATGTATTTTTAGTGGTTTGTAAACGCTAAAGAAAAACACAAAGACATTTCTGCACATTATCCACCCCTCTCTGACACAGACCTTGAACAAATTACTGAAATCCCATCTGTTATGTCTGCACTGAGTGTCTCAGCTCCGGCCCCTGGTGTATTTTGTCAATGGCAATGTGCACAATATCAAAAATAAACATGTACTTTCTTTTACATGTTTTAATTAAATTAATTTACTCAGATAAATTTAGTGTGTAGTTCAAAGTTATACATTGGATTACTGCGTAAGGATATTTAATAAAAACAAAAAAACAAAAATTGCCCTAAACATGATTTGTGTTTTTTTTTTCTTCAAATCCACTGTTTTACCTGGATTATAAATGCAATAAGGCCCTTCAGGGCATCCGTATACATCAAATATACAGACTTCTCGGGGGTTGCAGGCACAACGCCCCAAGGCGTCCGGATAGTCAACGTATACGGACACCCTGTCGGGCCTTATTGCATATATATATATATATATATATATATATACAGTGTATATATATATATATATATATATATATATATATATATATATATATATATATATATATATATATATAGGCAAATATGGACTGCCCTTTGAGTTACATATCAGAATACTATTGCCCCCAAGACAGGGCAATATTGACTGACAGGGATTATATTGCCCGAAGGCTGATGGCAATATTGTCCCTGGAGGTCAGTATTGCCTTCCAGAGGGGTAATCATTTTCTGATATATAGTGAAAGTGGCAGTCCATATTTGCTTTTTGAAACCTGTTGCAATTTAATGTATATCCAAATGTAAAAATATATATATATATATATTTTCTAAAACTATTTTAAGTATTTACTATTTTGTCTGTAGGTATTATGTTCTTATCGTTTCTGTTATCCAGTGCCTCTTTACATGCTTCTAAAGTTTAGTTCTTAGGATCACTGGGGTACAGGGATTTTACATCAACATAGCAAAACAACATAGTATTCTCTGGAAGTTTAGTCTTTATTCTATTAATCCTTTTCAGAAATTGTGTTGTATCTTTAACATAGCTAGGTTAAATTTCAACATGTGGCTGCAGCTGCTTTTCAGTTATTTCCGCAATAATGCATGATTTTGTGGGATAATGTCATTTTTTATTCTTTTTATATAAATCCATTTTTATACAATCTGTCTGCTATGTTATTAATTGTATTCGTTTTTACTTCATATGTGTTTATGTTTTATTGCTTGAATTCTATTATTCTCCATGGGGGAAATAAACTAATTGAGACATTTTGTTAGGTTTAAATTATTATCCCTCACAAGTTACACAGTATATCATAATCTCAGGGTACACAGAGGATGTTTTTCTGTCTGACTGTCTTTCCGACTATTTTTCTGTCATTTCAGAGTTTTGAATATACTGTATTTAGATAACAGCTTTTCCAATTGTGATGAAGGTTATTAAGGACATTTTTGCCATTTATTTATTAGGTGTCTCATAGTCTGGGAGTTTATGGAGGCCCCCTGTTTGTTTCTTTGTTTCTCCATGTGTATGTCACACTCAGTTTTTACATAGAGCTATATATGCGCTTATTTAATTCTGATTAAACTTGGTCTGGATGTATTTTGTAATAAAGACATGAATATCTCTTTTTAATTTAAATGAATGTGAATTGCATGCTTGTGCACTTGGATGACTAATTAACTACTTTAAAGTGATTCTTTACACTATGTAACTGTTTCTATCATTTCATTTAATTAAATTTACCTGTTATTCACAGGCAGCACTTATTCAAGGACAGCGCTTATTCAAAGACAGTGCTTATTCAAACGAATACGGTATTTACATGTGTAACAAGCCAGTAAATATGTTATAACTATCTACAGAACAGTTATATAGCATTTTGCCATCCACAAAGTGTCAAACGATGTATAATATGTCATACAACAAGAACCATAACAGACATTTATAAATGCATTGTCACATTAGCACAGTGTATCAGCATTATCACTAGATATGTAAGTGACAACATTTTATATCACAATCATTGTAAATAAGAAACCTCCTCATGTAGACTTTAAAACTACTAAACAGAGAGACTAAACTTTTTTTCGTAATCTTTTTTAAAAAATTATTTTATTAACTATTTTTCTACGCTAATAACTTTTTATTTCCTGTTTAGATTGTTTTGGTTGTTTTGACTTTTATTGCCGTTTCATGAAACCATCCCAAGAGTTAAATATGCATCTAATTAGTAATAAAAGTTTACAGAGGGAACTGATTCCGTCTATCCAAAAAGAGCCTGCCAAGTGGTTCATTTGGATGTCACTTACCAAGCCAGTATGTCCATTCAATTACCTCCAGATGCTCTTTCAACAGGCTTTCTGCCCCATTCCATTCCCCCATGCCCTTTCCAAATGTTGTGTGTGAGATCCATTAAAGGGATCCATTTTCTGAAAAGTGGTTGTATACCAAGTTTGACAGAACTCCTCTATATACTCACCATTCATCACTCAAGATATTACTTTCTGGATGAACATGATGTGCTATCACAGGTATCACATTTCTTCGAGACCTTCTGTTGACCAGTCTTAGGATGGGTTTGTGTCCTCTTGTTTTTACCCCAAACATCCCGAAAGCCCATTTTTTCCATTGCCAAGTGGAGGAAGATTTGCCTCTTCCATACTGATTGGGACAAAATGTTAATGTGAATCTTAATTATTAATAACATATAGTTAGATGTTTTATAATTCCAGGTTTATTATATAGTAAATGGATTGATACATTTTTATAACAATGACTTATGATGTTGATACATGTAGATATGGTAATGTGTTTTACTTTCAACAGATTTTTTATAGAACCGGATTTGAATTTATGTCACTGTAACCTTGTCTTTTCTATACTCAGCGCTGAACTTTTTTTATTTATTTATTTTTTTAGCTGCGTGTGTGTGACCCCTTCTCACACTACAGGCCCAATACAAAGCAGACTGGAGACAGATTTCTCGGTTCAGGTCTTGTTTTATTGCTTGTTTTATAGTCAGCTTCAGGATCTGAAAATAGCAAGCCTGGAGTCATTAAAATATAAAGCATTAATTACAAAAAAAATAACTTGAGAATTATTAGAAACACATTCATATATTCATCTGTTACATTTAATCACGTACATGTGGTAAACACTTACCATTCTCAATAAATTACTACAGTGGTTAAGAATCTATTACATCTTTCCAAGTAGAAGACATTTATTTAAACGTTTAAGGAAAGATTATACAGTCACTAAACAAAATAGACAGTAATAATACGGAGCAACTCACTTGAAAATAGCAAGACTTGCTCCCACGCATATGGGCAACTAACCTTGACCTGTGTCATTAAATGTTTTTATAAATTTAACAAAACAAATAATTAATTTTAGAAATTGCCATGACATACAGTTAACAATTTAACAACAATAATACCATATAAATAAAAATGAGAAATTATTAAATCCTCAAATTATTTATAACAAATTTAAAGGAAGAGTGCACATTCATTTTGCACCTGTTACATCATCAGGTGTATTGTTACCTTTTAAAGCCATTGATTAGCATAAATAACATGGCATACATTAAATCACATTTGCAATCAATCAGTTAATTAATCAGTCATTGAATAATTTTACAATTACCGGGTACCCTCATGGCCATGGGGGGAGGGCGACAAGAAAAAAATAAATAACTAATTCAACCAGTCAAATTTACAAATCATGCCATATGATTCTGCTGATAAGACGCTGATAAGAACCTTTAAAATGTAAAAAATAATATCTTTATTTTGTGTCTGAAGCTACTTACTTCAATGACAATTAATTATCTCTGACTTCCTAAAATCTGGCCTCTCTTTGTACGGTAGATTTGGATTGAATTGATGCAGACATTACGGATGGTTTTTGCCATCTTGCTTAGGGTCGTTGAGCTTCCTACAACACCATCTGCTATCATGTCAACTTGTTTTAGACGTAGTCCTTGAGAAAATCTAAAGATATTTAGAGCATAAGAAAACAAACAAGTTTTGCAGCATTAAAACTGCAGTGTCCAACAATCATGTTCAATTTTATATTAAAACGTTTTCTTTTTGTTGAAACAATAGACTAATCTATATATCAGCTTTCTTTCAAAACACAGGCTGTTGACACTTCAGGGGTGTTTACATTCTCCAGACAACATTTCAGCATCTCCATTACTCCCTCAAACTGACATAAAAAAGGAAAGCACATTTATTTATTTATTTATTTATTTATTTATTACACATTTTTGTGATTTTTCCATTTATTTATTTATCTCACTGTGTCATAGCACTTGAGCTACAACTTTTCTGACATCACAACCACCGTTCTTCCTCCTCCACTTTTCTAGAATGACTTCAGTCCCCAGCACTGAAAACTTAAAGTACTTACCTAGTTTAAGTATTTTTAAAGGCATAAAACTGCCTGTTGAAAACGGAAAACTACTGCCCCTCGGTTAAGGAAAGGGGCAGATAGTGGAGAATAATTGTCATGGTCTTCAGCTTCAGACATTATAAACGAATGCCAGTCATTTCTCAGACCTATAGTGCAATAGTTTCCCATAAAATCCTCACAAGTATAGTTCACACATTATATAATATATTGATACATTAGCAGGTTACAATTCCAACTCCCCCTGTGGTGCCCAAATCCTTAGTAAATTAACATTTTATTGGTTTAGCTGGATACTCACGACTGTTCCAGAAAATGTTTTCACAGGCATTTACAGCAAGTAACCTATAGTTGTATGGCCTCCCCCTGTGCAGGAGTCCTACAGCAATACTGCAACTTTTTCTCCAGAGAGAATGTGCTATTCAATGTATTAAAGATAAGTTACAAATAAATAAATAATGCAACTGCATGTATTGTACCTGTATATGAATTTCACCCAGCTGAATAGACTTGATCATGGTTTCTTAAATAGAGACATGTATCTGATGGATCTCAGTGGCTTTCTTCAACTGTGTGCACTTTATTGACACATCCTGAAATAAACAGATGAATGATCAACTGCGATATCAGTAATGGTATAATACAGTTACTGAACCACTAAATTGTAATAAACTACTGACCGCCAGGGTTCGAGCTGCTGACGCAGGGGTCGAGATCAAGACTGCAGATCTCATTATCTAAGTGCAATACCTCATCTCACCGTAGGGGTCAAGCACACACCTAAACTTGCACTGCGGTTCTCTTCTCAAACTTGATTCTTTTTAAATGGTTGGGGCAAAGTGGTTTGCAGTGCTCAAGACAAGGACAAACAACAAAGTACTGGTGAAATGATGGTTTGTTTATAATCCAAAGTCTGATGACCACAGTAAACAGTAAAGAGAACAGGCAATTCACAACAATGTGTATTGCTCCGTTTAAATCCACTGGTTCAGTCCCGAAATAATAAATACAGTATTTAACCCTTTGCGGTCCTATGTCGGACCAGGTCCGACATTACTATTTTTCCTTTCCAGTCCGACATCATCAAAAAGGCAACGCTTCCGGAAAACGCTTCCAATGGCCGAAAGCAAAAAAAAAGGCGGATCTGAGCAATACACATAGTCCCTAAACAAACAAGATAGCTCCTTCTGCATCCAGCGCTCAAAGAAAATTGCGGACATTTGCCAAGCTTTTTAGATGTTATAGTAATAAAATAATGACTTGGATAGCATTATTGAGGAGTTTGGTGATAAATCGAGTGATCAGGAGATGATTTATCAATATGCACTACTATGAAGAGATATGTGATAAATTCAGCAAACAAGGAGTGGGGCAGGACTGTAGATTATATGTAGTGCCTTTTAAACCTGTTTTACTGTGAATAAAATTATTTTTAAACAGCGTAAAATAAACAGCTTGTGAGAAAATAAATTAGACCTGACGCGCCTGCCAGGCACTGAATAAATGGACTGCAAAGGGTTAAACACACACAATGAACACAGACACGGTCACAAGTCCAAAGTGAGTGCTGTAGTGCTTGGGGTAAAAATACAATTTATCCTGAATAAGTGCAGTGTTGTCCGGGTTTAGTGCTGGCCTGTAGCGACACCTCCGGATCGTGTTAGCCATCTAATAACAACAAACAAGTAGATTTTAGGCAAAACAAACAAAACACTTTCGATAACAATACAATTCTCCTTCCAGTTCAGCATTAACCATACAGAGGAACAGATCACCTCGCTACATCCCCTTATGCAGGGTGTTCAATTCGGTCCTGGAGGGCGGTGTCCCTCCTGGCTTTTGTACCAACTTTGACCTAAATTACTTAATTGGATCAATTATTACCAATTATTGGTCTAATTAAGTAATTTAGAGCACAGTTGGAACAAAAGCCAGGAGGGACACCGGCCCTCCAGGACCGGAATTGAACACCCCTGCCCTTATGTAATCGTCAATCACGGCCCCTTGGTTAACGATTGCAACCTCTTCTCCAATCCGCGGCTGCCACATCATTTCTCTTCCGATGTCTTGGTGTACCGTAGCTCCGCCCCCTTTCTACATGGTCAACTTCCACCTAACCCTGGGAATTAATTGTCTGGCCATCCAGTCCAGGCCACTCTGTTCCCTTTACACAGCACCCTCACAGGTCGGGAGGGAGATTTATCACCAAGAATCATTCTGTCTCTGTCACAGTGGTGTAACTGATTATTTATTTTGAAATTAAATAATTCAACACACCCTAGAAAGGTTTGTTTAAAATACAGCTGGTAAAGTTGTGTTCATTCGCTTTCCAATAAAGATAGCTTTGCATTTTATTTTTCTCTTCAATATTTTTTTTTCTGAAGCCATTTAATCAATTTTAGGGATTTTTTCATTGTCTGTGATCCTTTTACCTTCCACAGCAGTTTTCTTAAGGATCATATAGTACATACATATAAATGTCTTTATATGTATGTACTATATGACCCAAAAAGCTTATGTATTATAGACAACTCTACAGCCTTTGTATAGAACGGTCTAGTGTTCTGCGATACCTTATTTAGGGAGCATCGATACGATACCAAAAAAGCAAAGCACCACAAGTTATAAAAATCATTTTTGGAGTGTGCTAGAGCCCAATACTGTAAACATTGTTAAAAACGAATATATCACATTGTGTCATCTTTTTATGTGTATCAATAACAAAGAAGCTTTATTAGAAATGTCACTGATTAGTGTTTTAAAAACAAGGAAAAACATTCCATATGTGCACTGATTTCATTATTTACAGAAATGTTTACATGAAATGTGCAGTAAAGTATGTTTGAGAGCTGCCAAATTGTTAAAGTTGTCTGTATGCACATTATCATTGATGCTTACTTGCATGTCTTTGGTACCATTCTCTCAAATTCTACATAATAAAAAATTCATAAGGCAAATTTTTTCCTTTTCACTCCTTTCATATGATAATTATATTCCATTCTACAGCTCAGTAAAACAATGGCATTGCATGATAATCTAATTGTTTAATCTTCTGCAATGTATTTCTATTAGCTTTGTCCTAGCATAAAATGTCACATTATACTTAAAAAGGTCTAGAAATCCGATGACATTCCATGTATATTTCATCCTAAAACATGCTTTTTAAAGGTTAATTATAACATCACCCTTTAAGTTGCATATTTACTGACAGCACAAGCTGTGTACTGTTGGCATTTTACATCTTTCAGTGCACTGACAATATGGGACCCACCCCTCTTCACAGCTTTGGTGCATCTATTAAGTATGGATAAAGCATTTGTAAATGTTGTTACAATCTTGTTCTATAATGCCCTATTGACACATTATACAACATCTATTAAGCACATATAATGTGTTAATAAATTTTTTATACATTTCACCTTGTTTTACTAAAACATTATGTTTGATGTATTTAAAAAAACATTTGTATATTCATATCTTGTTCTATAATGCTTTATTAATACATTACACATCATGCATTACTCAATTATAACATGCTAATAAAGTATTTATAAATGACACCTTAATATAAACTGTTACTGAAATCTTAGGAAACATATCTCTATAGACTGGCTGCTGGTGCTAAAGGTATTTATTAGGCAAGCAGGTTTCATCCCCTCTGCAGGAAGCCAATGACAATGCTGAGGCTGCTAAGTGACTCAGTGGTGCAGGTGGTTAATTGCCCGAGACCATCACTTGCCACAAAAATAAGGCACTTAAATGATGGTTTCCTCCAGATGGAGAGATTTGGATTGAGCACTTGGCCTGAAGGTAGCAAAATTGTCAAGCCGTTCCAAATGAAGCAGAAACCAATACACTGATTAATGCCCCAGATAACAAGGTTGCCAAACGAATTTTCCATTATGTGAAAGAAGAATTAAAGTGGCACTCATGATTATTTATGACTGTTATTTGTATTCTTGTGATGTGCACTATATACTGTGTACACTAAGTATTCACATACTCATTTTATTTCAGTTATTCCACTGAATAATGTGCGATAAATGTTGACTTTGAGTGGAACTCCATTTGCCCATAGCCTAGTCCACCTCCTGTTCTGAGGAAGGAAGTTCTGACTGCTGAAATCAAAGGGAACAACATTTGATGGTTTTAGTTTTTACTGGACCATTAATTTAGGAATTACAACATCAGGCAGCCAGTTGAACTGCCTTTTATTGGTAAAATAAAGATCCGAACAACCTTTCTTAACAAGTAAGCATAAAACATTGCAAATGCACATAAAACCAGTTTTGTATGACTGCATACCACTTACATGGAGGCTGAGGCAACTAAAATGTTTAGTAAGAAATACAGGTGAAAAATACCTAAGTCCACTGTTTTTGTGTAGATTCAAATTAATCCATCAGGCAAATCACCAAAAACCAAGGCGCTCTTACAAACTTATATACCTTTATTAACAGGGCATATCCAAAAACTGAATATTAAAAATATAACACGAAACCAGCATGTTCTAAAAAACTAAGAGACTACCAACGCGTCACTGCAAACCTAGCCTTCATCAGAGTATAGTCTCAATTAGCAACACAGCAATACATAAGCAATCACATTCAATCAACACTCAATTATTGACATGAATTACGTTAATTGCACAAGTCAATTAATTAAACACAGCTTAATCAAATAATTAGTGGAACAGCAATCGAAGGAATAGATGTCAAAAAAGACTATACCAAAAACTCAAAAAGAGCCTATAAGAAAACAACATTCAGTTCATAAGTAGGGTCTGTACTCCAGCTCTTCATTTAATCCTAGAAATTCAGTAGCTTTTATTTGAAATATCCAAATGTTTCCCATTGTAAAATACATTTGAGTATGTCACCTCCTAGTGATTTATTAACCAATTCTAGCCCTAACACTTTAAGGTTATCAGAGTTACTTCCATGAACAACTTTATAGTGTTTCGCCATGGGATATTCTAAATGACCAGTTCTAATCGCGTATTTATGTTCCGCTACCCTTTCCTTTATTTTTCTTTTAGTTCTCCCTATGTAAAAACACCGACAAGGGCATTCCAAACGATAGACAACATAAGTAGTGTTACTATTAATGAAGTTATTTATCTCATATGATCTATTTGTCTTAACATCACTAAATTGTTTATCTTGCACAACATGTTTACAATGATTGCAAAACCCACACCTGAATGTCCCTTTTAACTGTCTAGGAAGCCATGAACTCTGTTTCTTATCCCCTGATAGGTAACTATGAACAAGTCTGTCACCGATAGTTGGAGCACGTCTAAAATCTCATGGGGGGGAATACCTCTCTCAAAGTGGGATCACTCTTTATTAATTCCCAGTTTGTTTGTATAATTCTCCATAATTTTAGTGCTTCTGTGCTAAATTGAGTGACAAAATATGTTCTTTGCTTATTTATTCCTTGTCTTTGTTTGTCTATATCCCCTCTAATGAAATCTATTTTGCATAGCTTTTCATTGTATATCAAATTCAGGTTGTTGATCGCAAATGCGTCTTAATTGTTGGAATTGACCAAAAGGAATATTGTTTTTAAACCAATTTTTTTGACTCGATTACAACACTGTCACCAACACTTACGCGTGTTTAATTTTTACAGCTATGGCCAAAAAGTTTTGCATCACCCTATAGAATTAGCTCCGTGAAGTTGACCCCCTACAAACAGCACAAACGATGAGTCATATATCATTTGTTTGTGCTACGTTTGTGCCGTTGAAACAAACGTTTGTGCTGCTATAGTTTTTAAGATATTAACGATTCTTTTTTTAGGGCAGTGACGTCACTCAGCCCCCCTACAATGTCGGAATTGAACCAAACTTGTCGCATTCGTTTGTGCTACATTTGTGCCAGTTTGTGCCGTTCAAACAAACGTTTTTGCTATTATTCTTTCTGAGATATTATTACTATTATTATTATTATTTATTTCTTAGCAGACACCCTTATCCAGGGCGACTTACAATCGTAAGCAAATACATTTCAAGTATCACAGTACAAGTAACAATACAATTAACAATATTAACAATATTATTTTAGGGGGATGACATCACTCAGCCCCCCTACAATGTCGGAATTGAACCAAACTTGTCTCGTTCGTTTGTGCCGGTTTGTGCCGTTCAAATGAACGTTTTTGCTATTATTGTTTCTGAGATATTAACAATATTATTTTAGGGCAGTGACGTCACTCAGCCCCCCTACAATGTCGGAATTGAACCAAACTTGTCGCATTCGTTTGTGCCGGTTTGTGCCGTTGAAACAAACGTGTTTGCTATTATTGTTTCTGAGATATTAACAATTTTTTTTAGGACAGTGACGTCAATCAGTCTCTTGCAATAACGTAATGTTTGATTACCATCTCTATATATCAGCTCATTGAAAATATGTAAATCAATTTGTGCTGAAAAACTAATGAATATTTGTTCATTTCTACAATTTTATTTGAACTGATTTGTTTATATATATATATATATATATATATATATATATATATATATATATATATATATATACACATGCACACACACACATACACACTGTAATACTGACTGTTTTGTATGCTGTTAACAAGAAATAAAATATATGAATCAACAAGTTTACCGCACTGTTTACTTTTCTTTTATGGTGTATAATTACAAAATTACAGTTATTTGAAAATTCCCTGTATATGTAATTTAACCATTCGTTAATGCTGCTGTAGGTTAGCTGGTGCTGTGTTACCAGGGTATCCCTTTAGGGCAGTGCATGTTGGGACAGGGGGTGTAAACAACAATAGGGAAGTAATTGTAGGTCTGCAACATGTGGTCGGGTTGCTAAGACCTACATCTGTTTACTCACAGTAAGTTAGTACCTTCTAGTGTTGCAATGGCTGGTAAAAGTATTGAAATATAAGCTCCACTTTGGGAAGCTGTGATTTATTTTAATACGTTTTCTTTCTGTTCATTTAAAGCAGAACAGTAAATGTTTAATGCTGTCTTGAAACCTCATGGATCGATTGCAGTGTACCAGTGATTTAGTCCACATCAAGTGGACTGAAATGCGGACTAGAAAATCCTGCACATCTGTACTAATTTAATCCTGATTGCAGCGCAACAAACAGACGATGCCGGTAATTGGCTTAACTGATCAGAACAAGTTAGACCGATAATGGGGGACTAACCTATAGCTACGGGCAAAAGTTTTGCATCACCCTGTAGAATTAACACATTTTGCTTCATAAAGTCGAATGAAATCCGGGGAATAATGTTACGTTAACATATTGAATTACATACCGTTTTGTAGTTTTCCATATACTTAAAAAACTGACAAATTGAAAAATGTGACATTTTGAAATCTAACATGAAACACCGTACTACTGTTATAGGCTTCCGGTAAACTTGTGCAGTATCATTTTGTAGTTTCTTTGATTACATGATGTTAAATAAAACATCTAAATTATGTTCATATAGTTTAATGTCTCAACATATGTGTCTCAATCCTATAATTCAAGGTGATGCTAAACTTTTGGCCACAGCTGTATAAACCCTTCTTTACTAATCTGATATGTGGAATTCAGTGTCAGATAAATATATAAAGGGATCCCTGTTCAAAAAGAAAGACACATTTTTATAACACAAAACACATTTAAGTAAAAATAAATTGCATGTATTTCTGTGCACATTTCAAACTGGCAGATCATACTTGCATTTATTTAAGTTGCCGAAACTGCTGCATCGGAACAGAAAAGTTTGATTGTGTGATAATGGCCCATCAGTTGTTTATAATGAAAGGATATTAACTGAAATTGTACTGCGTTAAACAGAAAACGGTATCACAGGCGCATGATTAAAAAGTGTATTTAAAATGTAAGGCCTATATATATTTCGCGAGACTTTCTTCTCACGGATCTGACTGCCCAAACATGACGGACATGTACAGAATAAAGTTTTCACATGTACTTGTCATTTTAGAGGATAAAAGCACCTGTCTCTGCAAAACATTTTAAGCAGTAAATGGTTAGGACATGCAAGCGTAAGTTAGTCTTATCCTTCACAGTACTAATCCACAAGCAATATTTGTGTGTTAGGGTTATTTCAACTAATGTGTGCCACAGAGCAGTATATTTATTCATGGCTTCCCTGGAATGGGGAACGAGTGAATCAGGTCCCTAAATCTTTCAAGGTATAGGACAGAAAGGTAACAGCTGCAAAATTAGGAGGCATAGGAGGCTGTGTGGTCCAGTGGTTAAAGAAAGGGGCTTGTAACCAGGAGGTACAAGCATTGTTAAGAGGGTAGGCACAGGATAACACTAACATTTGTGATCTGCTACCAGGCACTCAGATGAAAGCATAAATGATGCAAGTACTGTAGGACTAACAAGGTAGTAACATAGAGATAATTATATATATATATATATATATATATATATATATATATATATATATATATATATATATACTGTACTGTATATATATATATATATATATATATATATATGTATATTCCCATAAACAACTGTTTTACACAACAAATGCACTACCATCACCTATTCAAATAAAAAAAAGACATGCATGTAAATGAAATGTTTTTTCTTTGAAAATAACAAATAACTGTAACACACCCTGTAACAAAGAGAGATGAAACATATGCATAACTCCTTTGTTCCCAGAAACAATAGTTTTACACAACAAATGCACCACCACCACCACCTAGTTTAAATAAAGCAATAAAGACAGGCACGTAACAATAATGGAAAAGGTCTGTTTTTTTCCTTTAAAAAAACTACAACACACTGTTGCATAAAGCAGTAATTCAAGTAGGAGTTTCAAGCTAACAGTCCTACTTGTATCACTGCTTTAAGCAACAGAGAAAAAAAGGCAATCTAAAAAGTTGTTATTCAGTGGAAGATAACACTTTAAAATGTCTGTTCATGATTATTTCATGTGTATTAAGGGAAATGTTACAAAGTCATGAAAAGTATGTCATGAACTCATGCTTGTGACTTTTGAATTCAATAGGAATTTCATTTCATTTTTCATCATGTGTTAGTTACATTGGAAATACAGACAGTTATTTTAAAGTGTTACCCTTTTGTTGTTTAAGTGCTATGATACCCATTTAAATTTTTTTTTAAACCCAGATGCCTAAATTGCCATATGTTCCCAAAGAAGACATTGTGAGGGTCATCAGAGAACGAAGATTAGGTGTGTGAGGGCTGGGACGATCGCTGTTCCATTAGACACGATATGGAAAGAACTGAGTGAGCAGCTTGATTGTAAAATATCTTACAAGGCTTTATATACATTTGTTAAGTCAAACAGACATAATGTGTGGCAAGAATTGGGGTTGGACTGTGTGGAGAGCCCGCAGTTACCCAAATTGAAAGAGGCAGAATATGAAAGTGATGAGAGTGCCCCTAGCTGTAGTTCAGTGCAGAGTGGGCAGCTAGAAAAAAAGTCTGAAACATTTAATGTTTCCTTATCACCAGAAAAATGGAAAGAAATCATGCCAGAAAGTGTAGCTTACCAGTGTAAGGACAGCAGGTTTGTCAAAGAGTGTGAATATAAAGTCCTAAGACGGGGTGCATGGACTCATGTTATTAATGAGGCAATATGGTACAAAATAAAATGTCCTTGTACGTGGATATTTAAGAGAGCCAAGGTTTTTCCTTCAGTTCACAGGGCGTGAGCTGGGTGAAGGATAAGGCAGAAGAAGCAGCAAGGAGAGTTAGTAGGACAGAAGGTGGTCACTGACTGAGGGCGACGATGCCGACACATCCCAGGGGCAGAGGACCCAGCAACCGAAACTGGATAGAAAAGATGGTCGCTGACTGAGGGCGATGATGCCGACACATCTCAGGGGCGAGGACCCAGCAACCGAAGACAGGATAGAAAAGGGGTCGCTGACTGACGGCGACGATGCCGACACATCCCAGGGGCAGAGGACCCAGCAACCGAAAACACATATGAGGGTTATGACTCGAGAGCCGCCTCGAGAGGAGATGAGAGAGGTACCCAGCATCTGAGACTTCTGTAAGGGTGCCAGAAAACCCCTGATTGGCTGAGACGCCACGCTGCCTGGGACCTGAAAATAAGGACAAAGCATAGAGGTTAGTATAGGACTCAGCACGAGTGACCACGCCCTGAAAGAGAGGCAGAATAGAACAGAGCCTCGAGTGAGGTAAGATAAGCGCAGGAGCTGCGACAGGACAGAGTTTGGCCGGGGTCCGCTCTGACTCACATGGTGAGAACCCCTGAAGGTAAGGGAGGCGGATGCCTAGCCCTGAGGTCGGGAAGTGAGACTCACTTGCCCCCAAAGGATGGACCCCGGCACCTCACGAAAACTCCCACACCGTGAGACAAACAAAAGACTGCACATGCCAACGCATAACATAAACAAAAGACCAGAAGGACAAACAGGACAAACAGAGGGAGATTAGTAATTGTTAGTAGGATGTGACTATGTGTATACCTGCCGCTCAGTGGAGAGGAAAACCCCTTGAGGCCGATTAGGGGAAAACCTCTGGTGGCCCCGGCAGACAGGAAGCCCCCACTCCAGGCATACTAGCGATTTTAAAAGTGGGCAGCAACTATATGAGAGGAGGATGGATGAATGAAAGAATCCACTGCAGAAGAGGGCCATCTCCCTACATTCATGATCTGGCTGTGATTGATGTTGGCCCTCGCAGCAGAGGGGCTGTGCCTACAGAATGATTGGGGGCGGGGGAGGCCCGCTCTGGAGGCGAGGTAGGTTGGGATCCAGTGACGAGTGATCCTAGGAGTGAGAGAAATCAATGAGGGGGTAGAGTAGAGGAGGGAGGCTTGCTCTGGAGGGTGGAAAGGTGGGTTGAGAACCAGTGATGAGTGATGATAGGAGCGAGAGGAATCAATGAACTGAGGGTCCTGGGGGAGGTAGAGTAGAGGAGGGGGGTTCTTGCTGGGGAGATACCTTGATGTTGAAAGAAGGGGCAGATAGGGGACTCTACTTGACAGCTGAATAAACTAACCACGTTGAAATTGATCCCTCTTGGAGGTACGACCGAATGGTGAAGTAAATTAGAAGCAGAAGAAACTGCGAAGTTCTGAAGAGACCGAAGAAGGCCGAGATGCAGATGAGATACCTTGACGTTGAAAATAAGGGGCAGATAGGGGAATCTGCTTGACAGCTGAATTAACTGACCGCGCTGAAATGGATCCGTCTGGAGGTACACAACTGAATGATGGAGTAAATTAGAAGTAGAAGAAACTGTGGATTCTGAGCTCCTAAGGAGACCGAAGAGGGCTCAGATGCAGATGATCTCCATAGGTAGATCCTTGTATGGGGAGAAGTGGCGTTTCGAAGAGTAGAATGAGCAAACGGAGAATGTTCATTGATGCGACAGCGGGAAGGTGAGGCAGAAGGGAAGGCTCTTAAGAATCAGCTGTTAGGCAGATGGTCTCCATGAGGAGATCTTCGTAGGGGACAAGCAAACTTTCCAAGAGTAGAGATGAGTGAATGGAGAATGTCTGTTGATATGGGCAGGCGGAAGGTGCAGCAGGGGGAACTTTGAAGATTCCGCCAAGAGTCAGACGAACTACTGGTATGGAGAGAATGGTGGGAAGAGAGAAAATCCCTAGCGTGGACGATGAAAGCCATGATCTGGTTTGATTGAAGGAATAGGATGAATCCGATTCTGGCACAGAACGCTTAAAACACTGACCAAGCTGTAGAATATGAAGCTTTCGAAGGAGGGAGAGGGCTGCAGATATGAAATGCTGAGCAGATTGAAGGAGGTTACTGAGAGTAGGATTCAGTCAAATAGCAGCTGGTGAAGCTGGGGAGTCTGGGGGGCACGCAGCAGACGGGACCAGCTGACGGAACTTGGATACTAAAAGTGGAGGCAGAAGGGGAGCTGGAACTGACAGTTGAGGTAGCAGCTGGAACTGAACGAACATGTGTAAATCGACTGCTGGGGAAGTTCAGCACGCTTTGTGCTCCATTTTCTGGAATGGAGGGCAGAGATGAGATGTTGACTATCCTATGTCAGTTAATACGGGATCGATCTGCGGTCTGCTACTATCATGTCTGCTTGAAATGGAAAAGGTGAACTCACATTCAGAGACTGGGTTTCACAACTCCAGTTATTCTCCTAGTAGTGGAACTCCTTAACTCATAAACAAGACAGATTTCCAGTCTCACACCGCGCTCTCACCATGTATTAATGCTGTAATATTTGAGAGGATGTGTGGACATATGAATAGATTGCTGAGAAAGTCAAGCACCTCGTATTTTTTGATTAGATGGAGATTAGCATTAGCCTTGACTGCGGAATGCTTCCACGATCTGCGTATTGGAGGAAAGCGGAAGCGTTGGAAGATCTGGAGTAGTGCAGGTACAGATTTAGACTGTAAACTAAAGCAACTTTGCATGCTATAATAGTGAGTAGATCTGAAGAGGGAGCAGAGATCTGCTGTAGTGAGGAGCAATTAACAGAAGAGGACGGATCTGCTGAACAGTGCAGAGATCTGCTGAAGCAGTGATCTGTAATAGTGAACGGTGGACAGCCATCGGTAGAGTGTGGTGGTCTGCTGCAGAGAGCAGAGATCTGCTGAATGCGGTGGATATTGGACTTAGAGTATTAAGGTGATTTAGATGAAGCCAGAGATGGGGCAGAGATGAAGAATGCATAGATCTGAGGCCGCTGTAGAACCCGAGAGGATGAAGAAGGCGTTGCTCTGAGGCTGCTGCAAAACCTATTGGTCGGGAGCAGTCTATGAGTGTATTGTCTATTGCAGGATAGGAGGGCACTTGACTGAAATGTTGATAGTTGTAGGACATGATTTCCGTGATCTGACTAGCAGCTCACGCTGATGAAATGATAACTTTGAAGGCTGAATAAAGTGCCTTGGTGAAATTTGTCGGTTTGGAGGAGAGGAGCCAGATGAGGAAGCACGAATCCGGGAACAGGAAGAGGTCGCTGGAATGGATGCCTGATGCAGGGAAGCTGAAAGTTAATGTGACTGTAGATTCTGAGCATCTCAGAAAGCTGATAAGTGCGTGGCTTCATGACCAGGTCCTCAAAGGGCAGGTAGAGTTGAAATTGAAGCATGTCAGTTTATATAGGTAGACAAAAGGTCGAGGCAGGAGGGGAACTCCCGAGAATCCATCAGAGTGAGAACAAGCTCTTCAGAAAGCACCTGTAGCTCCTCTGTTTTTCCCCTGGGACATATCGCCTTCCTTAAATGCGCTTTACTTGCTCTTATCTGCCCCGTATTTTACTGCATTTAATCCTGTACTTCAGAGTACTATAATCTGTCAAGTGTTTAATGTATTTGCTTACGACTGTAAGTCACCCTGGATAAAGGCGCCTGCCAAGAAATAAACAATAGCAAACCGCTTAAAAACAAAAAAAACAAAAAAAAACAGAACTTGTGGTATTATACTGCCATCCAGAGGTTACGATTGGAATTAACCATTGACTTGAGTTAAGCAGGGTAGAATATGAGGTTATTACGATTAAGAAACCTTGTCTATGTAGAACAACGTTTGCTTATTCCCTTAGATTTAAATAATAAATGTTCTAGACATGTTAGGACAGTTAGTCATGTATATAAATAAGTTAACGCAGTACTTAGATGTCATGATTCGCGCGCTGAATTCGCCTCCACCAGTTGTGAAAGCGCAGCGACAGGAAGCCAGAAGACTGCAGTACTGAGGCACAGAGCACGCAGAGCCTGATGAAGCTGCCTGGTCACCATGGCAACAAACCACTCCCCGCAGTCAGTCAATGAGGGCGCTGCCGTGGTAACCATGGTCTGTAAGGCGCCGTGGAAAAGTTGCAGTGCAGCACTATCGTTGGAGCATGTTGTGACCAGTCAAACCACGAGCCGCCACTGGTTGAAATGGGCAGGATACGCCTTTTAAAAGGTTGAACGTAGCTGATGGAGGTCCAGGGCAGGATCTTCTGATGGAACGGTAATTGTGCTGGCTCTGTGGGAGCAGGGGAGGGGCGCCTGATTGCAGGCGAGGAGTAAAGAGAGATTCCGCAGACAAAGCTTCGTGGTGGATTTAATAGAGCTAAAGTAAGGCAATCGCTGACAACGGAATGTCGATGTCTTGTCGAAGGAGCTTGAAAGTTTAGCAGAGGACCAGTCTTTCTGATAAAGTTGCAGACAGGTTGAGTAATGAAGCTGCGCTTTGAACGGCGCTGTTGCTGAGGTAGAGACTGGATGGAACAGGAAAGACAAACGTTGGAGCTCTTGAAGCCGAAAAGAGAAGCTGACTGAAAAGAAGGATCACCTGAGCAGGTAGGAAAATGATTGATAATATCTTGGCAGCGCTGTGCAGAGAAATGACCTGCAGTGAGCGAGGCAACGAAGTTTAGATATTTAGCGGTGGAGCACGAAACGACGGCGTCTGAGCGTTTGCTACAAAAAACGAAACACTCGACAGAAAAGTTGCAGGTGATCAAGGCTTAAATAGAAAATAGATGCTAATTAGCAGGAAATTAGAAAATTAGAAGATTAGATGATTAGGAGCCACCCAGCTCCATGCCCCCTGATCCATGCAGGGCTAACATTTACAAATAACTACTTAGAAATTTGTGGTTACTGTAAGGAATGCAAAGGGAAGCTCTTTATCCACTGTGAGATTGAACCAAAGGTAAATGAACCACTGAAACTGAAGTGTGACTTGCAAAACACAGATGAAACTCTTCACTCGGGAAAATATAAAAGAAGACTCTCAGGAGATCTGCGTTTCCGTGTTTCCACTGAGTTGTGTGAAGGCAAGAAACAACCGTGTACCTGGCGTACCTCAGAGGCTCTGAGACTTATGGATGTTGGTGACCCAGAGCCAAGCCATTTACATAATTTGTCAGTGTTGCGCAAGGCTAAGCAGGAACGAAGTGACAGTGAGGTTTTTAATAAAGATCCTATCTCTGTTCAGTGTATGAAATACTCTGCTCCCTACTGTGGCAGTATTCATGATATTGGACTTGACAAATTCTTTATTCATTATTGGACTAAATCACAAATGCATGTATACAAGACACAGCCCAAAATACACTCTTCTGTTGTAGGTTTTGATGCTACAGGCTCCCTTGTGAAAAAATTGAAATGACCTCAAGGTATGTCTGGGCACATATTTTTGTATGAAGGAGTGTTAATACCAGGTAACAAAGATAATGCAATGAAGGTCCCAATAGTTCAGATGTTGTCAGAGAGGCATGACATCAATGCAATATCATCTTGGCTCATGGAATGGATATGTGTGGGAGCTCCACTGCCAAAAGAAACAGTGTGTGATTTTTCTCTTGCCTTACTAGGGGGTATTGTGAGGGCTTTCACACCACATACAGATTTGAAGACATACATTAATCAGTGTTTTGGTGTGTTGTTGGGAAATGAGTCTTTAAAATTACCACCTTGCTTTATCACAGTAGACATTGCACATTGCATTAAGCTAGTAAGCAGGTGGGATTGTCTGAAAAAAAAGGGCGAAGAGTCAGAGAATTTTACATAAGGTGCATAGCACAGCTGATCCAGTCTGTATCATTGGATGATGCAAGAGAGCTCATTAAGGCAATTGTTGTTGTAGCTTAAAGTGAAGCAGAAGGCAATGATAAAGTGGGAAAGCCAGTCATTTCTGAGAAATGCAAGATCTGTCTGAAAAAAAGAATAGCTGAAGGATGTGTAGCTTTGCCTCCTGATGATTTCCAAGAAGATGTTGTGGGAGACCAAGAGCCAAGCTGTACCATTGATGCATGTCCAACAGCATTGAAAAAATGGGTAACAGAAATATGTGAGGAATGCAAGTTGCTTGTTGTGGATAGTGGTGACAGAGGTAATCTGCATTTTCTACCTGAGATTGTTCCTCATATCACAAGGCTTTCTTGCTATCTCCCACTCTGGACTGGCATAATGGTTCCACTATTCAAAACTGTGAACATCACTGCAAGCTCAGCCAGTGTCAAAGCAGATTTCAAGAATTTGAAACACTGTGTCCTCAAACATGAAACTTTGCCAATGAGAGTGGACAGGTTCCTTATTCACCACTTGGCATCCATAGAAGGAAACATGAGGGTATCCGTGGCAACTCATGATGTTTCTCAAAGCTGTGAGAATGCTGTTTTCAGTGAAAATTCCTGTGAGTTGCAGATCTCCTACTCCCTAGAAGATGAGTGCAGAACAGTTGATGTGCAAACTTCTGGAAAATTGCAAGAAGTTGAAAAAATTAATAATGAAATGGTGTATCCATCAAATGACAGCTGTATAGAAAATTGGAGAGGACTTGCTGTTCCACCAAAAAACGAAGAAAATCATCATATCTATCCACTTGTACTGAGTGGTTGCACACAGATTCATCTGTTTCTGGGAAAAAGGTTAAAGTAGGTCTGATGAGGAATGGCAACATCAGAGACTTGCTCCCTGTAAAGGTGTGTAGAGACACTGTGAGTGTATTAAATACCTGTGCCTTTGATGCATTCTGTCAATGCCTTTGCTGTGCTTTCTGCAATAGTGGGTCTTACAGCAACTATGTCAACCAGGTGGCAGATACAGTTAAAATATTTCAACTAGTGAAGAATATGGCTCAAAAGGGTGTTCAGAAAGATGTCTATGTTCTCAGAGCAAAAATGTTGAGGGACATCTTTGGTGCTGTTGAAATAAAATGAAATTTATAATTAAAGTTCGGGAGGAGGGTCAGACACCAATCTCCGCGTCACCAAATTGAATCATTCAATTTACACATTAGCCAATTAAATTGTTAGCACCATAAATACCCTCTTCACTTATCTCTCAGTTGCGTTTTGATTTCATCGTACATGCACGCATCATGGTCTGCATTCTGGATTATTCCGTTTCGACGGATGATGATCTGTTTGCTGTTTCCCGAGCCGAGATCCACGCAACCAGTTCAACCAGCCCTTCCCGGCCAACTCCACGACAACTTCGGGTCGGCGGTATTACCACTCCAAACTTCTCTGCCCAGATGTCTGCTTCTCCTGTCTGCCGTGGCTCCCGCCTGGCCACTCGCTCCTCCGCAACTCCTGACATCAGAGACTGGACGATCTCCGGCTCCAGCTTTATCTTCGTAGCAACAACATCCCATTCAAATCTACAGCACGTAAGGAGAATTTGTTTACTTTATTTCATCCTTCCCGCCGCAGGCGCTATGACGCCATCACAGATCGTTGCTTTACCCAGTGTTGTCAAGTCTCACGACAAAACAGGTGTTTCTACAAATTCCAACCTGTGACTCTCAAGAAACAAGCCCAATTTCCGCTTATTATAAGCGGACTTGAAACACCTCGCCAAGCACCGACTGCATCTCCACGGCTGCCTACATCCGAAAACTCCAAGGCGGGACGACAGCACCTGTCAATCAAAGGCTCATTCAGGAGTTCCTGAGCATGCTGGCTCCAACTATAACCTTTCAGGTTACCTCCCTCACTACAGGCGTCCAGCAGGCCCCTGCAGTGACCTCTTTAGCCACTATGGGCGTCCAGCAGGCCCCCATAGTGCTCCCTTCACCTCCAACTATAACCTTTCAGGTTACCTCCCTCACTGCAGGCGCCCAGCAGGCCCCTGCAGCGACCTCTTTGGCCACTATGGGCGTCCAGCAGGCCCCCATAGTGCTCCCTTCACCTCCAACTATAACCTTTCAGGTTACCTCCCTCACTGCAGGCGTCCAGCAGGCCCCTGCAGTGACCTCTTTAGCCACTATGGGCGTCCAGCAGGCCCCCATAGTGCTCCCTTCACCTCCAACTATAACCTTTCAGGTTACCTCCCTCACTGCAGGCGTCCAGCAGGCCCCTGCAGCGACCTCTTTGGCCACTATGGGCGTCCAGCAGGCCCCCATAGTGCTCCCTTCACCTCCAACTATAACCTTTCAGGTTACCTCCCTCACTGCAGGCGTCCAGCAGGCCCTCAAAGTGATTCTTTCTCTGTGAAATGCTTTTCTTTCTGCTCATCAGCAGTTTTGAGCATTTGTATCCAGAGATTGTTTTGCCAGATTTGTAATAACTTCATTGAAGGAACCTGTGCTATTCTGCCTGTAACTTCCTTCATTTCCGCCACCGTAACTCCACCACACCCAGCATCAACAGTCTCTCACGAAGATTGCTCCCTGCAATATGCAAATCGACCACGCCATATTCTTAATCAAAATTGCTGGGAAAACGCATGACTGGCTAAAGCCAATATATCAAACACATTTAAAATCATGCCCATTGAGCCTGTCCTCAGGGGATTGTATTTTTATATTTCCACTTTTCTGTCCGGTCCCCTCCTACTAAACGCAATCTTCTGTCCCTCCTAGGCCATTTAAACTACATGGGAGCATGGGAGGATTTGCAAACAAGAGGAGGCCATTCAGCCCATCTTGCTCGTTTGGTTGTTAGTAGCTTATTGATCCCAGAATCTCATCAAGCAGCTTCTTGAAGGATCCCAGGGTGTCAGCTTCAACATTACTAAGTTGGTTCCAGACCCTCACAATTCTCTGTGTAAAAAGCCTCCTATTTTCTGTTCTGAATGCCCCTTTATCTAATTTCCATTTGTGACCCCTGGTCCTGGTTCAAAAGTCTCCTGGGTTGACTTTGTCAATACCTTTTAGGATTTTGAATGCTTGAATCAGATCACCGCGTAGTCTTCTTTGTTCAAGTCTGAATAGCTTCATTTCTTTTAGCCTGTCTGCATACGACATGCCTTTTAAACCCGGGATAATTCTGGTCGCTGTTCTTTGCACTCTTTCTAGAGCAGCAATATCCTTTTTTAACGAGGTGACCAGAACTGAACACAAAATTCTAGGTGAGGTCTTACTAATGCATTGTAAATTTTAACATTACTTCCCTTGATTTAAATTCAAAACTTCTCACAATATATCTGAGCATCTTGTTGGCCTTTTTACAGCTTCCCCACATTGTCTAGATGAAGACATATCTGAGTCAACATAAACTCCTAGCTCTTTTTCAAAAATTCCTTCAATTTCAGTATCTTCCATATGATATTTATAATGCACATTTTTATTGCCTGTGTGCAGTACTTTACACTTCTCTACTAAATGTCATTTGCCATGTGCTTGCCCAGTTTTGAATGCTGTCTAGATCATTTTGAATGACCTTCGCTGCTGCAACAGTGTTTGCCACTCCACCTATTTTTGTGTCGTGTGCAAATTTAACAAGTTTGCTTACTATGCCAGAATCTAAATCATTATGTAGATTAGGAATAGCAGAGGACCTAATACTGATCCCTGTGATACACCACTGGTTACCTCGCTCCATTTTGATGTCTCCTCTAATCAGTAATTACAGTTGGGAGCGGCTGCTCCGCGTTCCCCACCCCCATCACTGCAGGCGTCGAGCAGGCCCCTGCAGTGACCTCGCTGGCCACTATGGGGTCCAGCAGGCCCCCATAGTGCTCCCTTCACCTCCAACTATAACCTTTCTGGTTACCTCCCCTCACTGCAGGCGTCCAGCAGGCCCCTGCAGTGACCTTTCCGCCACTATGGGCATCCTTCAGGCCCCCATAGTGCTCCCTTCACCTTCAACTATAACCTTTCTGGTTACCTCCCCTCACTGCAGGCGTCCAGCAGCCCCTGCAGTGACCTCGCTGGCCACTATGGGCGTCCAGCAGGCCCCCATAGTGCTCCCTTCTCTGTCAAACGGTTTTTACCAGCTGCGAAGCTTCAACAGGGCCCCACAGCCCCTTCTATTCCTTACCTCAGCGGTCTTCCAAATGTAACCTTTTAGGTTACCCTCCCCTCACTGCAGGCATTCAGCAGGCCCCTGCAGTGACCTCCCTGGCCTCTAAGGGTGTCCAGCAGGACCCCATAGTGGTCTCTTCTCTGTGAGATGCTTTTCTTCTTTCAGCTTATCGGCAGTTTATTCAAACACTTTCAAAACCGTTCCCATTTCTTTGAATATCAGACAGGGCCGCAATACTGCATACTCTGGAGGCCTTCTGTTTTCTACATGTTAACTACTCCCTAATCCACGTGCATGCATTTCCTCGAATCCCTACTGCGTTCAGTTTGAGAAATTAATCTTTTATGTGGGACTTTGTCAAAAGCTTTCTGGAAATTTAAATAAACTATGTCAAGGCAGAGCTTTTATCTCTTACCTTCTCTTGATTTGATCCTTTCTGTCGATTCCCTCAATGATGTCATACTCATGGATCTTTTTTTTTTTTTTTTCGCAAGGAAATCCGCCCGTGGGAGCTCCTACTAAAAGAAAGGATTGGCAGTACTTTCTTTTACGACAACTGTCTCCTGCTGCACAAAGACATTCAACCGTTCAAAGATGCAGCTCCCTCTCTTGGCTTTGGAGGATACTACAAGGGAAAATGGTTTTCTGCTCCATGGCCCGACTAATTCAGTATCATTCCTATAACCGATCACTCCTCGTCATTGCGCAAAATGTGTCCATTTACTGTAGCCGCATTCCTTTTGGGGGTCTTCCTGGACTCAAAATCCATTCTTCTCCGCTCACATAATTCACCTACAGTCTAAATCTTTAACAAGGTCATTCATTCTCCCACCATATAATGAGAATATTCAGAAGGATTACCTGTTTATCTGTTACTCATCAGTTCATTTTCAGAGCTCAACACATTCTCGGCCACCTGAATATAATCGATTCTCTTTCTCGTTTCCAAACGCAGAGATTCAGAGCATTAGCTCCCGAAGACAACCTCCTGCCTATTCAGATTCCTCCCTTTTCAGACCTGACATTCATGTGAGCCACCTGCTGCATTCCCTGATTCTGCAGGCTCAAGAAACAACTCTTCTCAGCATCACTTCCCTCTCACTGCAAACGTACTGGTCATCCTGGAATTGCTTTAAAATTTCACTTTGCATTCAACATTCCTTTCCATCATTTTCAGTGCCCGTGGCGACATCCTATATTATGTCCCTTAAGAATACAGCTATAAGATTTGAATTTCCGGCATCCAGTTTTTCTACAAACTCAACTCAATTTCGGTGTCCCAGCTCTACACTCTGCAACTCACAAATTTCACTAATCCTGAAAGGGCTTCAACTATCCCCCTGCTTGCCTACCTATCGCCATCAACGTACTCTCTTGGTGCCTCTCATCTGCTCCAGCTACTCCTGCCTGTTTTAGATAAAACCTTAAAGCTCTTTCTCTTAGCCTTCTTGGGTTCCCATAGGTGCTCAGAGTCTACATCGCTGTCAAATTCAACCCCCAGATTCACCCTTAATCTCTGTCCTAGCAATCACCTCATCTGATACCCTTTCCTTCCTGCTCAAAAGAAGTCAAACTGACCAGGAAGATTAGGGAAAGCTTTTCAATTTGTTTATAAATTAAACTCCCATGTTGGCCCATATGACCCCTTTCTCTCTTATCCATCTCCATCTTTCTCAGGGCGCATCACCCTCAGGCCCGCTGTTTATTAACGAAAACGGAACAATCGTCACCCAACATTTGTTCTTCTTTCACCTTTTCACCTGATTTATTTCCAGGTCCGGATTCGCAGCTGAGCAGTTTTCGGTCATTCCTTCAGAATCGTAGCAGCTTCTTCCCACGGAGTTCCAAACTCTCTTATCAAACGGTTAGGTTGTTGATCCTCCAGTGCTTACCAAGTTTACATTATAACAAATATTACGGAGCCTAAAAATGCTTTTACAGAAATGTGCTCTTAAGTGTTAGTAGCCTGCCTGGAGGAAGGGCAATCGAATCAGCCATGGATTCCCAGAGGTTTATTTCCCAAAAATGGGTTTTGTTTTCCTCTCCTGCGTGCTGATGATCATTTGTTAAAGGTTGGCTAAACCTTCAAGTGGGCTATATTCAATTCTAATTGTGGCATTGAGACCGGCTTGTTCTTTTTGGGGTCTCAGCCTCGTCCAGTCGGCCAGGCAGCGAACCCTCAAACCAAGTTAGGTTTGATGCCAAATGAATGTGTATATACAGCATACTTTTCTGTAAAATCGCATACTCCGCATTCTCTACAATAAATATTTGTACTAAAACATTTTGTGATTGGTGTTTGTCCCGAACTACTGAAATGAAATTTATAATTAAAGTTCGGGAGGAGGGTCAGACACCAATCTCCGCGTCACCAAATTGAATCATTCAATTTACACATTAGCCAATTAAATTGTTAGCACTATAAATACCCTCTTCACTTATCTCTCAGTTGCGTTTTGATTTCATCGTAACCCACCACCTCCCCATCTCCACCGTTCTTAATAACAATTTTTATGTTTTATCAATGGGGGTCTCAGCCTCGTCCAGTCGGCCAGGCAGCGAACCCTCAAACCAAGTTAGGTTTGATGCCAAATGAATGTGTATATACAGCATACTTTTCTGTAAAATCGCATACTCCGCATTCTCTACAATAAATATTTGCACTAAAACATTTTGTGATTGGTGTTTGTCCCGAACTACTGAAGGCAGGTTTACAGCAGGTTAGATCTAAATGTCATATTTTAACTATCATTTCAAAATCATTTATAACAGTGCCTAGTGTGGTAGCAAAGAGTCAATGCTCGTCAACACACTGCCCTCGGCATGATGGAGCTTCACGTAATGTCACGTTAGTGTCCATAAATGTAGATACACTGAAGACAAGAGGAGTGACAAGGCTAGCAGAGGCAGTTAAGCAAGGAATTAAACCAGGCCAATCCAAATGTCTTGCAATAGTTCAGGATGTTGAGAATACCCCTGTGGAAATGTAATTATTTGACCACTCTATTTCAGAGAACATGCTGTGCAATGGGACTGTAACCCACACCTTGACAACTGGACAGCATCTTTGTATTGATACTGACATGGGATATTCCTCGAGAAATGAAAAGAAAGACAGCAACCCTATTGAAAGTGTCTTTGAATGTCGACTTTCAGAATTTCCACACAACATGGAATTAAATTGGGAGAAATTCACATTCAGAGGTGTCATTGCTTTTTGCCAATCTGCTAGCAAATACTTACTTGGTCACTACATTGCATATTGCAAAAGGCATGATTTCACCTGGGAGAAGTATGATGACTTGTCAAAGGCAGTAATACCAGTAAACTCAGAAGTCAAGATATGCCCTCACGCTGTGCTCTACACAAAGGATTAATGTGTTTTGCCAGTACAGTATTCCCATTTTAATTCAATGCAGATCTGGGGTCAATTACAACTGTATTTCTTCAGGTAACTGTTTAATTAGTCTAGGGTTTCTTTCACTTGTTATTTAAAATTATTGAATAATTTTGTTATTCTAAAAAATACATGTTCTTTCTAGTTATATATTTTGACTGAAAAGTTTGTATTTTCATTCAAAATTGTCTAAACATTATTAAAGTCTACAATTGTGACATGGTAGCATTCACAAAGTTGTTTTGTCGAGTTACTTTCAAATACAGTCAACTGTCAGATTTTTTTTAAATAAAAGCAATGAATAAAAATAAAAAACAAAAGATGAAACTCAGAAAGCGTAAAATGCAAAGAATGAAACAAAACACAAAAAGCTCACTCGATCTGTCCATGAGCGTCACTCTCCTGTACAAATAAACACTTTCATTAAAAATATTCTCCTCAGAAAAACGAAAACTAATAAAACAAAGTTGTGCATTACTACCGTTGATTTCTAACATATTAAATTTCAAAATACAACTTTATACAAACAGTAACACACTCTAAATTCAAAACAATACTTCAGTCTAATTCAAAAAATATGTGTAGTAAAATAAAACATCGAAATAACACAAACATTTCTTAAATAAAATAAACTAATAAACAGGAGCGACCACAGCACTACTACTTAACCTCAGTGGCTCTCACAGCACAAGACATTGACAGCGCGAGCACAGCAGAACGTTAAAGGTGCGTTCTTTTTTTCTTTTTTTTGTTGTAATTTTCAACTGAACAATTAACTGTATATATTACAATAGAGGGGGAACTTTGCCGAAACTCATAGGATTAAAAAAATAAATAAATAAAAATAAAAACACAACACTGCTACATCTGCGCAACCTACTTAGAAATAATTTGCAATACAACGATGACTCACCTTGCTGTTCAAAATAATTGTTTTTCAAAACAGGTCAGGAGCACAAACAAATGACACAGTTTGGTTCAATTCCGACATTGTAGGGGGGCTGAGTGACGCCACTGCCCTAAAATAATACTGGGCACGTTAAGTAAGTGAGCCGTTCAGAGTGAGAACGCTCCGAAAGCACACTGAGCAGATTTAAATGACTTAACGCTCTGCTCCACGAGAGCGCTGAGCGACTTTTAAAAATGGCAAATAATAATTATTTGCTTGTTTGTGTTTCTGAGGTGATGGTAGATGAAATGGCCCCGTGTGAAGTTACTGTCCCCTGCTGTACCTTGCTGAGTTCGGCGCTCTGTTTGGACTGAACCTCATATCTGGCTGTGTTTAACACCGACAATACCGACATTAATAATGAATAATATTAATACTACAAGCCTAATAATAATAATAATACATTAATAACTATAAAACAGCTCTACATTTAAAAAAATGAAATTAAATTATACAAATTCGAAAACAACCATTTTTACCATCTTATTTAGTCAATGAATACATAACTTCATAAATCGAAACCAGTTCATCGTTCTTGAGAAACTTATTTGTCAATCCTGCCTGTCACCTCCACTTGTTTCCTGCTGGTGGCCATTCCGTCCGCTCACTCTGATCACTGATGAAAATGCTCAGGAGCGCTCTGAGCGGCTCAGCGGGAGCGGACATGAGCAAGCCGTTAAGTTGATTCTTTTACTGAGCCGCTCTGAGCCGCTCACTTACTTAACGCACCCAATAATAGTAAAAACGTTTGTTTGAACGGCACAAACCGGCACAAACGAATGCAACAAGTTTGGTTCAATTCCGACATTGTAGGGGGGCTGAGTGACGTCACTGCCCTAAAAAAAGAATCGTTAATATCTTAAAAACTATAGCAGCACAAACGTTTGTTTCAACGACACAAACGAATGATATATGACTCATCGTTTGTGCTGTTTGTAGGGGGGCCAACTTCACAGAGCTTATAGAATTAACTAATTTTAAAGTAGAATGAAACATGCTGAATATAGTTACATTAACATATTGAATTACATACCGCTTTGCAGTTTTCCATATACTAAATGAAAAATGGAGAAAAATTAAAAAATGTGACATTTTGAAATCTAACATTAAAAACTGTACTAATATTATGGCTTACAGTAGACTTTTGCGATATCATTTTGCAGTTTTTTGATTACATGATGTTAAATAAAACATCTAAATTATGTTTATATGTATAGTTTTTTAATCGTCTCAATGCTAAAATTATAGGTGATGTAAAACCATAGCTGTATATTGAACAATACATATTTGTGTCAAATGGGGATTGTTAGTTGGTTCAAGAAGTTGTAACTACAAATAAATTGCAAGAAATATGTAGGGTTTTCTAATCCAATTTCGCTATGAAATCGAGTAGTATTGTGTGACGGGCAGGGTTTTTCAATCTAGCTGTATTTATTTATTTTAATAAAATAAACTTTTTGTATGGCAAGGTGTACAGTATGAGAAACACATTTGAGATGTTATTGTACGTATTGTATTTGAATGAATTGATCAGGTATTTGCAAACTGCCATTTAACAATTAATTGTATTTTAATGTGTGGTGCTGTCTTTCTGTGCCATTAGTCATTCAAATGAAAATTTTAAATGTAATATGAGAAAAATAACCGGAGCTTGCTGGTGTTGTAGTGCCTTCTATAATTTCTTGTGCGCTGCAAAGGAAATATGTGTTAAAATTAGAGGATCCTTTTTTTGTCAACCAAAATGAAAATATCATGAACTGTGACAACACATTACATTTTTGGTGGTTACAGTGCTTTTTCAGGAAGACATATGCATATAAGCTCTATTAATTATTATTATCATTATTATTATTATTATTATTATTATTATTATTATTATTATTATTATTATTAAAAAAGCGTATACTGCACCTACCCTAACCTTACACTCACGTGCAGCACCTGTGTGTGCATCTATTATTATTTTTAAACCTGACCTCTCGATATTTCTGACAACCTGCCTGTCTCCAGACATGTCCCGTAGCCATGATGGTGTAAACAGACGGTATATGCCACTGACATCTTAAGTAGGGGACACGGCTCATTTGTATACCTCTGCCAACTGGTTAGATAAAATCCCTTGCTACAAATGTGTGACAGAAAATCGCATCTAAAGACATTATTGGCTGGTAAAATAACTAGCCTGTAGTTTTATAAATTAAGTTTTAAATACTGCTTGGTATTTTTTTTTAATGGCCGGTAATTACCGCCATCATTTATGAGCTGTGGTGTTTAAACATACAGCCGTTTTTTTATTTTAGTACAAAAAAACCTCTGACTAATTTGTCAAAACAAATGTTTTCACTATTCTGTAACTTAAAAACTACTGCACGTATTTTCACAAAACTTGGACAAAAAAATTATTGTTCACACGAACATGGCCAAGAAAGCATAGCCCTTAAAATCGAGTTTAAACAAGACTCTGCCAGCTGCTCTTACCTATAACAGTCTTGAACATCTGTGCTTCGCATTTAATGAAGACACAAAAAAATAACAAAAAGCATGAAGGTTATGTCCTTTGGGACTATATAATGCTGCAGATGTATAAACAATAAAAGTTTATTTTTTAAATTTACAAAGTGTTTTAATTATCTGTCTTCCCCCCAAATGATAATTAAGTTTAAAAAAGCAGTTTTGTAAGCGGTATAAAACACTTCGGGCCGTGTGGTTCCCATGAAATATGAAACATGAAATCCCATGAAATACCTGTCTCTCAGCTATCTCCTCCTGGATGCACTCGCATCATCTTAAACTCACCTTCCAAATCAGACCTCCTTTCCCACTCCCCCTCTTTCTCCCCACTACTGATCTTTCTATCTCTATTCCTCTTGAATCCATCACCCTCTCTCCCTCTTAATCCACCAAGAACTTCGGTGTCACCCTTGACCCTTCCCTCTCCTACTCTCAGCACATCTCTAATCTGACATGCTCCTGTCACTTTTTCCTCAGCAACATACACAGAATTCTCCCATTCCTCACCGATTACTTCACCCAGCTCCTAGTTCAGGCCCTGGTACTGTCCTGCCTTGACTACTGCAACTCCCTCCTGGCCAGCCTCCCAACTTCCACTATCCGTCTGCTCCAGCTCATCCAAAACTCTGCTGCTTGCCATGTCTTTTCTCTTCCTCATTTCTCCCACACTACACTGCTGCTCCACTGGCTCCCTATCGCCGCTCGCATCCAATTCAAAACCCTTGTACTTGCCTATCGCTGTCTCGACCTTTCTGCCCTCTCCTACCTCCAGACTATTATTTCTCCCTGCACCCCCTCTCGCCCCCTCCGCTCCTCTGCCACCGGCAGATTAGCTGTACCCCCCTTCGCTCCCCCATCTCCACAGCCCGCACCTTCTCCATTCCTCGCCCCTCAGTGGTGGAACGACCTACCCACAGATATCAGGACTACTCAGTCCCTGATCACCTTTCGGCGCCCTTCCTCAAAACACACTTGTACTTAACTGCTCCACACTTGGCTGTATTCTACTACTGCTCTCAATCATAATTATGTTTTCTGTATCTTGTACTTGATTTTACTCTTAAAGGTAACCGTATTCATGATTTTTGTAATTGCTCTTATTTTAAATCGTTCCTATCCATTTATTGTACTTACTACTTGCTCTCAATGGAATTCACTCTTATAACCAAATATTTTTAAGTTTAACTGCTCGTAATCACTCTCACAAGCAATTATTTACTGTATATAATTTTCTTTTAAATTTTATTTTCTATCGTTTGAATTTGCTTTTACTACTGATTTTATAGTATTTTATAACTACCCTTATCTGTAATGTGATACTCTGTAACAACTGTAAGTCGCCCTGGATAAGGGCGTCTGCTAAGAAATAAATAATAAATACTAATATATACACACCTGGGTGGTTAAAGGCATGGCTTGGCTACATCTGTACTGTATACTGTGTTTAATCATAGTTCATCCAGTCAACAGAAACCATGGATAGAACTACAGTACACAGCTTTGTGTACATTATTCCTTATATCCTAATTTTCACAGGACAGCCTGTTTACAACCTGTCACTTGCCCAGATTTCTTCTTTTTTTACTTCTGTTAATGGCTCAGGTGGACAGAAATTTCATGACAATTATTTCATTAACATGGTAGCATCAGTCATGCTAGTGACTCATTTGTCACAATTTTGAGGACACCTGTCAACATTTAAATAACTGTGTAAACAGGAGAAAATTCCAAGGTTGTCAATAAAGTGTCATACCAATAAAAATGTAGACAGAATGTCAACATCTATCATCTTCATTTGTCTATGATTATATGGGGGTAATTCCTCTTTTACACCAAATATTTGATTGAGTCTTTGAAACTAACTTGATAACATTTTGTTAAGCCCTAGAGACTGAAACAGAGATTTATAGAAAGACATACAGTATAAGCTCTGTAACTTATTCATGTGGGCATTAGATTGCATAGTGTGAAGCAGGTACTGTAGTGTCTTTTGAGAATGAGGTTACTAATAAGCATGCTGGCTCTCCAATATGTTTTCCCACCAGTTGCCAAAAGTGCACATTACAATATACAGACTTCCACCTGCCACTGTTGACACTTGGGAATCTAAACCTTGTGGGGGGGAAACATTCTGCATATTCATTCATAAGCAATGACATACATTTCACTCTGTTTTCACTTTGAGTAATTAACTGGAAAGTAAACACCTAGGTCTATATTCCTAGGGGCTCATCAGCATTTCAGTTAGATTATTTAGGACCCTGGAGATGGGAAGCTTATTGAGGTCTAAGTGCAGATATTTGTTCAAACCATGAGCTGTATGCTTAACCTACAGTAGCTTGAAGATAGTGGGCATGTCTGTTGAAACATAAATATACTATACCAAACAAAGATTTCTTCATATACTTACAAATTAGGTCTCACCTTACAAAATTTCTTGGAGAAAGAATAGCCATCCCCAAAATTACAATAATAGAAAATACAGTTATGGAAATTATAGAAAGAAAAAAAAGTGTCCCATATAGCATCCAGTATTTATTTAAAAAAAAAACGAATAACACAAACTCCACAATTTGTAGCCCAATACAGAAATGATGTGAAACAGATATTAAAGAATAGTTGACCCCTGAAATGTGGACCAATGTATAAAAGGATATGCATAAAATCACTAAATTTGTGAAAAATAAAGAATACACTACAAATTCATACATAGAGTGTATTTTACTTCTAGAAAGCTAAATACATATACCCTCGCTATAATGAACCTGTTGGGGTCCAAGCCTTTTGTTCGTTATATCGAGGGGTTCGTTACAGCAAAAGGACAATCAAAATGAACGATAAACTGTTGGAGTAAATTAATGAGATGAGATTGTGAATAAAAGTAGAATTATATGTACCTGCTTGTCTCATGTATGCAGTATTCTGCCTTTGCTTTATACTATTTGTATACTTGTATTCAAAATCAAAGTATGCAGTACTTTTATTCAAAATCAATCTGACATGAATCGTTTAAAAGTGCACCAAATCTTAATCCAACAGCAAGAATCCCAAACTGAGTTTTTATTCCAAATCAACCCGACATGAAAAGTTTGACATGAAAAGTTAATCTGATCCTGAAGTTTTTTGTTGTTGTTGGTTTTTTCATTGTTGTTGTTTTTTCTTTAATCAAATTTGCTTTGCCGCATGGTTGCTGAAAAAGCCAAAAAACAGAGTGCTTTTTGACAACCTATATTCACGACAGAGACATGCCTGCATTACTCCTTTTTTCAAACCATCAATATAGTTTCCAGCTTTGTTGCAACATAAAATGCGTTTTTGTTTCGGAGGCATAGTTACACAGCACACACTTTTTATAAAGACAAAAGAGTTGACTTCACTGCGGAGGTGGCTCCAGTGCGTACAGACCGGGATGTTGACAGTGCGTGTTTATATTATCTTTTTTTTGGGTCCAGGGGCCAGGTTTGCTATAGCCGAAGATTTCGTTATAATGAAGGGTGTTATAGCGGGGGTGTACTGTATAATGGGGGTAAGAGACTCTGACTTGTGTTGGCATTGCAACCAAGAGATCGGTACATACATATGGTATGGACTTGTCCAAAACCGGTGAGATACTGGTCTCTGGTAGTCGATTCTTTGTCTAGAATTACTGGAAGTGTAATATCGTTGGACCCAATGATATGTCTTTTGAACTATTTTAGTGACAACCCATGGGACAAATCTCAGAAATGATTCATATCAGTGGGAGGCGTGACTGCGAAACGTCTCATTGCCATCAACTGGAAAGACATTGACAAAATTAGTCGGGACCAATGGCTTCGCTCATATTTGGAGATGCTAATGCTGGAAAAAATGTCTTGTAATTTATCTGATGCATATAATGAAGAACACCACATTTGGAAGCAAATAGAAATAAATTATAAAGGACACTCCAGTCTATCTTATGCTGGATCATGGGAACTCAGGTCAACATGTTAACTAAACCACTGCCTAAAAAAAAAAAAAAAATGTATGTATTTGTTACTCAGACTTGCTTAACCTGTGTTTCTGTGCCTACTTGTTATTTTTTGTAAATCAAACTAAACCAATAATAAAAACATAAGTTTGAAAATAAAAACAGCTTGGGCTCCTTAGCTTCAGTCAGTTGCATTCCAATTCTTTCTTGAATGCTTATTTCTAAATTATTTTTCCTAGGGGTCAGCTTGATCCCCTTATTGATTCCTGTGTTTAGAGTTAAACTTGCTCTACGGGAAGACTTAATATACAATAAGTTCTTACATTATCACTTTTTATTTGCTCCTTATATCTGTGTTCTGTATTCAGGTAAGTGTTAGGTAACCACTTAATTTATGGCATTTATACATTCTTATTTAAACTAGCAGTGGCCTATGGAAAATATTGCCCTAATCAAATAATTCCAATGTTTATAAAGAGCTTCCATCTGGTTTTGTAAAGATAGGACAAGTAGTTATTTCATCCTTCATTTTCTGCACAAAAGGCAGGTTGGCTGGTATTTCCAGGCATTACGCCAATCAGTTCACAGGCAATATTAGTCATTTATAATCTATGGAAGTTGTCCTGCTATTTTTCAAACAATAGCATAATCAGTGCCATAATGCCAAACCAATTCAACCAATCTATTTAATTTGAACTGCTTTCTATTTTTGTTATTGGCTGGTGCCATTAAACTATGTACTGCATTGATATGGAGAGCCAGTAACAAAAATAAGCATGTGGAAACAGAAAACTTAATTTTAAAAAAATCAATGACAGACCAGAAAAATACAAATAGGTTAGCTGGCATAGAGTACAGCTGGAAAAGGGAGATATGATGTGATAAAAAACAAAGATAGAAGATAAGGATGAGGATATCAAGGATTAACACTGGAGATTTGAAGTGTTAGAACAAAAGATGAATTAGGTTTTCTGTTTAAATTCGGAGATACAGATGTGTGTCTGATAATGTTAAACAAAGTAAATGTACAAAGAGATACAGAGAGATAACAAAAGGAATTTCACTGCAGTAATCAAACAAAACATAAAGCAAAAAAAACCAAAAAACATTTTCTTCTTTTCATTTTGCATTGTTGTGGTATTTAATAAGAATCTATACAGATGTAATTCCCTGTCTGGATCTTGCTTGCTTTGTTGGGATATGGGTAATGTTAGTGCTTATAGATTTGACCACTGGTGCAGCCTCTCAGGGGGATAAGGAAGCCACCACTTGAGCTTGGGGTGGTTGGTGGAGGATAATGTTGCAACAGCCAGGTGAGTTTCAAATAAATTAGAAGGTTTAAATAAGATAAGAAGAAGGGATTAATAGGCAAAGCAAGTCCCCATGACCCCTCCCCCAAATATCAGCCTAGACTTATATTTTCATAAATTATATATATTTTAACCCTATAAAAATGCTATATAAGTTAAACATGAACCTTCATTTGTATTAGAATTGAAGGGGTAAAATGTTCAATGCACAGTTCCAGATGTTAGTTTGCATTGAAAAGTGAAATACAGGATGGAAAAAAAAATACTGTTAATATTAGAAGTATGTTAGAACTAGGATTATCTAGGTTATTATTGCATTACTTTACATTACCTTCCATCAATTGCAATGTTTAGTTTAGTTTATTCACTTTGTGCCCACAGGGCCAGCACAATGTTGCTGTCCTAAGTTGCATGCACAACACACTGAGGTGGAAGCATCAAGGTTCTTGGACTATAGCCCAGATCTGTTCTGAATCCATTCGAGTTTAAGAGGTTGGTTGAAATAAGACCAGTGTTGAACAGTTGAAACTGCTATGACAAGTCGGGCAGGATTTTCAAAAGTTTGTAGATGATAACTCCAGTGTTAATCAACAAATCGTTATGTAGCATTGATTTTGGCATTTTCAAGAGGTTGTTATGCCTATCTCATTATTAAATAATCATGCTAACGTGATTTACGAAATTATGTTGATTTAAGAAATAATGTTAATATCTTAACGAGCAGTGCTTCTTGCGACTATTTCTTTTGCTTGCGTGTGAATTCAAAGGCAAGTCCGTGTTAATTGTCATAATTTATCAAGAGTTAATTTGCACTTGCAAAAGGAGGGTTTTAATTAACAAAAGACTATAACTCACTTTGAAACAGAAATTGAACAGACCGCGTCTGTGACGCCGACGATAGAGACTTCCTAGATAATTCAATCTTTGTAGTTATGAAAATATTTTAGACTTATATACTTGTGGTTATGAATGAGATTTGTTCACTTGTTTTAACTATTTGTAACCTTAAGCCCGGAACACACTGCCCGATGGCATCACAGGAAGGGATGCATGTATGCATAAAGTACAGTGGCAATGGGACGAATCAATAGGCGAAAAGATAAGGCTATGTCAGTAATAAATATCTACAATTCTGGCTAGAACTTAATGCAATGTGATCGTGAAAACCACATATGACTGGAGACATGCATGTATTCTCTCTCTCTCTATTAAACACACACACACACACAGTATTCCATTGGTCTGTATATAATGTCTGTGTCGATATATTTTGAAAACAAGACCTGACAGCCCCACATTGTATTTTTTTAACTATTAGACTAAATATTTATACAGTACTTAAAAACTGCTGCTATAATCTTGATTAATAGCGTTATCATTACATTATACCAAATCACGTTTTTTATTTACATTGAAGGTAACCTATACTGTGATGCCCAAATGCTTATAAAGTCAGCAAAAACATGTTTTCCCTTCATTGTAAATAAAAAACGTGATTTGGTATAGTTTAATTATAACGCTATTAATAATAAACAAATCATGCAGCATGGTCCTAATAGCAGTTGTTAAGTATTCTGTAAACATTTCTTCTTATAGTTAAAAAGTGCAATATGGGGCTTGCTTTCAAAAGATATGACCACGGACATGAATGGAATACCTTATGTGATCGAGATCATTGACATGGATTTTGCCTAACGTATTTATAATGTTGTCAGACTCCCCACACTGTATGTACAGTGTACACTCTCACCTTCACACGTCTGTGTGCACATATTATAACATCTTCTTATAACACACCTTCAGACGTGTATGTATGCACGTATTATAACATCTTCTTATAATACTGGAAGTGTTCGATGGCTTCTTCTATTCATGTTGAGTTTATTTATCGTGCAAACAGTACCAGAGAAAATGCATGATTATGAAAAATTAACTATAAACAAATTGTTTATTGGGTTGGGGAGTTCTATCATCATTTTAAATGCTTAATAAATGTATAATGAAGTGTTACATACATGGTATACATGTATAATACAACTAACAACTACAAACACAAATTACACTTCACATGTATGTATTTGTAGCCTACAATAGTACATACTAAAATACATACAAAAGTAGATGTTAACATAAGAAAATAAATTCCAACCAATATAGATAGATGACTTATCCCCCCGCCCTATCTAAAAAAGAAATTTAAAAAGTTTGTTTTTTTAAATCTGTGTTGTCCGATTTTTACCCACACGACAGATAATTGTAAATCAGCAATTTATATGTGAAGTTTTCTAAATGAATGTACATTCTGCATGACAAAATGCACAATTTTAAATTAAGTTTACAAATTATATACAACAGATATTCCTGTTATTTTTTTTATTTTATTTCCATTTGGCTGCTGCTCGCTGGTGAGAGAGCCGTCTCGCTGTACACTAGTAGTTTCCATAACAGTGAATTATGCTTCCATTCATTTTTCTTGATCTAGTTAACATGAATTTTGATTAACGAGTTCTCCTTATTTAGTCGTTGAGACAGGAAGTGATGTACGTGACCAGCGACAATTAAGCTTTTTAACGAGAAATGCGTTCATTTATGACCTCATCGACTCAATTTACCATACCACGAGTTCGATACAATAACACTCTTTTTTTTTGTTTTGTTTTTAAAAATCCTGCCCGTCATCTAGAAGCTGTGATGAATCCACAGGCGAACACATGATATATATATATATATGTGTGTGTGTGTGTGTGTGTGTGTGTGTGTGCATTTATTGAGCCCTTGATTTGGGAGGGAGTCTAGTCTTGGCTAAGAATATACATCTGTGGCCATGTACTCAACCAGACTGAACATCAAAATGATTTTCATTGCATTATGTGGCTTGGAACAGAACGTTCCAAATTAAACTTTTGCAGCAGTTTGAGCATATTATTAAGCTTTTATAAACTTTGGAATCACACCCAATCAAGTGATACTGTAGAATGTAGGCTGCCTTGAGGTAGATAAGACTCAAAGAAGCTCATGCTAGCTCCATTCATTTTAACTGTAAAATCTAAGCTCATAAATACAAATTCTTAGAAAAGTGTGATAAAGCCATCTGTAATTTCCAAGCATTCAAAGACAGACACAGTGAATTTCTTTTCTTCTACACAGTGTAACCTTTTCAATACCACATAATGGTTCTCCCCTGTTGTGTTATCTTAAGAATTGCAATGTTACATTGTTTTAATAATTTTATATTAATGATGTTTTTATTATTTTAACATTCAAATGCTGATGTGATCTTTATGTACAGTAAAACATGCATAAAATGTAAGAAGACTTCAAGCTGTGGATCATCATGTGTAATCTACCTCATCAATCAGTTTTAGAACTGGTTTTCTGTATTCTATTCAGAATGCCCGTTCCCCCACAACAAAGAATCCTGAAATATGATTTCATGTGATTTTATTTTCTTATCTTTGTAAACTAGGTGGATGCTTGGGAATACTTTTGTGGTGTATATATCAAGAGGAATTTAGCAAGGGTTGAACATTTTACTTGTAGTAAAATGTTGCCAATAATAACATGTTAAAATGTAACCATAGGTATAATTAAGGTCCACAGAGAATACAGGAAATCCATTAAGTGTCTTGCTTGAAAGATGAAACCAGTGATGATACAGTTTGATGGTTTAACGGCATGCTGGTGCGTTGATTGACTTCTGGAGTGGAGAGTGATCACTATACTAAGTCACCAACTCCAGTTCCAGAGGAGTTTCTTGGATATCCAACTTCCAAGTACTGACTTGGCCCAAATGTGTGACCTACCAAAATGGTAAGGATTCAATGATACTATATATATAATTCAAATACTGACTGCAAAAACCATATCCAATATAGCCATTATAAACTGAAATTTGATATCTGAATAACTCTTCTTTAAACGCAGTTGAAATTATGAAGTATGAAAACATGGAGTCTTCCATATTGTCTCTGAAACTGGAAGAGGACTCACAACTCTCTGTGTTGTTTTCAAGTTAAAAAGGGGTGACTAAAAATTAGGTACATTTCTGTTTCAGACCATTTTTTTGACCACCCATAGCTCCAAAACTGTGATGTGTATAAACATGCTGCTCAGCACAGTCATAGTCCTCTAATAGGAATTAAGCCTCTAGGCAATCCAAAGTGAAAAAAGGTTAAATTAAAAGAGATCTTGAGGTTTTATGAATATAATCCGGACATGCACAGTTTGTTCAAATCAAGATCCCCAAAATAAAACATTTGTATTATGAAAATTCCAAAACCCAACAGACCCTGTCAATCAGTCTCAGAACTGTGGTGTGCCTGTGGCTATACATAATACAGTAGAAGTGAAGTATGAGTATATAGAATAATAAAATAATGTAAAAAGCTAATGCTATTTTTTGCTGAAGGTGACACGAATGAATACTCACTGATAAGAGATTATTGATGATCTTAGAATGCTATGGGTAAGGCAAAAAATTAGATACCTTGCATGTTCTGTGAAAAATAAGTTTTAGGGGTAGTTGAAGAGAGGGGGAGAAACAGTTTACTGTTCCAGAGACCATAAACATTGAGAGGGGGGAGTGGAAGGGTAGCCTAAATTGGAGGGGGGAGTGGAAGGGTAGCCTAAGAGTTTAAGGTGCATTCAATTAACTTCTGTAATCTCGTGTTGTGGATACAATGCAATTGTGTAGGTATGCCAAGTGTTAGACCACCCCACACCCCAAAAACGCTTAAATTATATATTATAAAATCATTTAAATTACTAAACAATAATTAATTTAATTATTTGTTTTTGAAGGCAATACAGTCAATAAGAATTAAATTATGAGATCAAATCGCAAAACTACATGTAAAAAACCTCCTGTAGTTGATGGAAAATGTTTCTGGAACAAAACTCACGGTCACTGACAAAAATGACACCATAACAAGGAAGATGGATAAATGACAGCACATGACTTTACAAGATACACTAATAAATCCTCATACTCAGTTCTTACAAAGCAATTCTCTGAAGAAACTCTCGTACACCAGCTTCTGTGCCTTAAAGCCAACTTGGTCACATGATTAAATTGTAAAATAAAACAAAATACTTTTGTTTTAAACTGTTGATTATGATGTTTTTTTCCCACTATACTAAAGATCATACTTAAAATATCTTTGAAAAATATATTAGTTTTGTAAAATCCAACACAATGAATACCAATGTATTGTACTTGTATCAATTCAATTGTAAACATTTCTAGGCAGAATTCATGTATTATTTTTGCATCATTAAATAGATCAGATGGTACATTTTGCAAAGTCACTATGAAATTGGTTTGCATCTAAAACAATTATGATATTTTTGAAGACAGTTATGCGTGACCACATGACATTTCTTGAGGGATCCTAATGTTTATCTTGTTGCCATAGCAACACAAATTTGGTGGGAGCTCGGCACTTCCGTGACAAGCACTTTAGTGGTAGTAGAATGTTTTAGTGCCAAAAACTAGACATTACATTGACATTGAAATAAATATATATTCCTAGGTTCAAAAAGGCCACATTTTCTGAAATCACTCATATTTACTTTAGACACTGTAACATGATTATATTTATTCCACTCTGAAAATCTGAAAAGGAAAATAGGTTAGCAGTTGACATTTGAGGTTAAAGATCACTCTTTCTTAAAAGCTCTGGAAGGAGGCTAAACAACTGAAATGTCATGTGCTAGCCTATTTTTCTTTTCAGTGTAGAAAAAGCCACTCTGTTCTATTTACAGCTCACATTGATGCACTGCACAACCTTCTCTTAGTTACAGTAGTGACTCTTTAATATTAGTAAGCAGCCTTCCTTCAAGGGATTGAAATACAAATACCTCTCCTTAATTTTAGAATTCCACACTCCAAGTCCAATATTTTATTTACAGAATAAAAAAAACACAGAGGGGTTAATCTACAATTTTATATATTATGTGCTTCCTTTAAAAATAGCTTTATATAATAAATATTTCCCAAATGTGCTCATCAATAAAAGCGTTTACAGATTACACGCATGTACAGAAGCATACATATAAACAGAGGGCAGCCAACAATAAATCTAAAATGATAAAGTAGCCCCCAAAAATAGACAGCATAAAGAAACAGAAGCTTGCAGCTATATAAATGTGACTTCTCTATGGTACCAATTATCCAGATTGAGCGTGTCACAGTTACACCGACAAGCTTAGATACTCATACCTCAGAAACCAAGGAAACGCAATGACGTGCAAAACACGCTCCTGAAAAGAAACACCCAGACTCTGCACTCCCTTGTGCTGTATTGCAAGATCCTTCCGTGAGTAAGCAGGCATGATCTTATGATTAGGGCCCTATGAGAGGCCGTTCAATTCAAAATTACAGTTCTGTAAATATGACATGTTGAAATGTGTATATCACCTACTGAAGTGAGTATAACATATACTTGTAAAATTATAAGTAGTTATTCTCGTTAAAATGTTTATTCACAGTCTTTACGCTTTGAGCAATATATATATATATATATATATATATATATATACCACAACTAGATCCTGGTGATTACTATGTATGCAGATTTAATTAATACTGCCCTGTACACATTTTTGTATTAACTTAGCCCAACATAGTGACCCTCATATTTTATGCATGGCATCGTATGCTGATTAGACGGCGGAGACAGCGCTGCGAGGCAACCAAGAAGCGCTTAGCCTATTAATTAATTGACCATTTACACGGTGCAGACGTTTCAGGCAGTGTGTGACTTTTTGTATAGCTTGTCTACTACACTTTAGCCTGTGGTAAATAAAATCCAACCTGTTGATTTTTTATTTGACTTTGGCATTTTTTTTTTCTCAGCGTGTGGATCTAGGGGCTTGTGATGTGTGACCTATTGGAGAGCGACACACCGGTTACTTCTGTTTTAGCGCAGTAAGAAAATATAGGCTGCCAGTAGATTGATAATAAAAAGGTAAATTGATAATTTCCCTTTGATTAGTAAACGCCTAAAAACCTATTCAAATGTGCACATATCTGATATTTTTGAATTCAGGACACTCAGAGCAATTCAAGACTAATGTATTTTTACCTGTGGAACTAAAGCTGTCAATATTCCGCCGTCTTGTGACAAGTTACATGACAAGCTACGTCACTTAAACCTGCTTCACCATTGGTTGACACCCTTATGACTAATCGGTCTCAGTCAGTCTTGGTCGGCAACCGCTGCACACAGACAGACTGATCACATCTGAACGAAACTGCGTCTGAAAAAGATTCATCATGTTCAGTCTTCAAATCTGAAGACATCCCGACTGAAATCTGCATAATCTTGGTTTTAAGGGCACGCACTCTGCTGCGATTCATCCAAACTCTGAACGGCCAGATGAGATGAGTCGGGACGGCTTGAGTCGGGCTGTGTGCGGCGGGCTTTAGGCTATGTGAAGTAGTCATACCAAATACAAAATAGCAAATGGTGTAATTATAAATAATTATGAGCCTGGTGAAATATGTGAATATGTGATTATTTAATTTGCATAAATGGGTATAAAATGATTTTGGGGGCTAGTCAGTGTACATTTCACCTTGCACCCATAGTTGGAACTAGGAGCAACCTCTCTAATTCTGTACCGGTTTTTCACATTTTATTCAAAATGTAAGATTCTGGTTACCATAAATCACAAGGCATTATTTTTGTATGAAATAATTACATACTTCAATGTCGCAATTTCATGATGCTTGTTTTTGTAGGGTCAAAGAGGAGGTTCCACAAATACTCTACTTAATACTCTCTCCAGGATGAAACTATGGTGTGCTACTTATTTTGTATATATTGGTTTTATGTTTGATATAGTATGCATTCATTTCTTGATACTTTAAATATTTTTGGGGGGAGAAAAGCTTACAAACAAGCACTAGGATGCATGTAGGTAACAGAGTGCTAATATACTTTTTTAATTGAATGATTTTTTCAGGACCGGTCCTCAGAGGAAAATGGTTTTCCTACCACCAGGTCACATTTGCTTGTGGTAAAAGAAATGCTATTTTAAATCCTTCACTACATGGCGTATAACTATTGACAAAAATAATTGTTTGTCCTTGTGTTGCATGTTTTTGCACAGCTTCCCCGGTCCTTATCAGAGAACATACTATTGGAGGTGGTGCTGACCGAGGGAGACACTGCCTATCTCAAGCTCTCATTGGTGTGCAGATCACTTAGACTGATTGTAATCACAATCATTTTAATTCTGGAGAAAGTGTCACTTTGCCTGGCTAGACAGTAGATTTACAGATACAAAAAAAAGCTTTGCAATGGAATAAATATCACTGTGATTGCTGTTGAGATTGTATAATGTGAATGTGTTCAAGCATGTATAGTAAAACATTTCTATTTATTTGTTTGTTTTTTAAACTAGGTGTCATGAATTGGAGTAGATTTCATGTGGAGTTAAATAAAGAATTTGAGATCACAGATGTCTGGAGCATGGCACCTTATTTAAGGAGTACAGTACTGGATTTGCTGGCAATGGACAAAAAGGTATCATTAAAGAGTTTTTATGTTGAAATTGATCACCCTGGGTTTTGTTCTCAGTTTTGTGCCATGCAAAGTTTGTAGGTTTTATATTTTATTTATTTATTTTTTTAAATCTGTAGATAGTTAGAATATTTCTCATTTATTTTTTCATTATGGAAGAGGAGGTCTTGGTCTCAGTTCAGCTCCTCCTACATGGCACAAGGCAGCCCCAGCGCAACGGAGGAAGCTTGTTGTCAACGAGGTGCAAAAGCAGGAGGAGAGGATGAGGTGTATAAAGGCCATTTCCCAGGGCAAGCAGGGAGAATGGATGAGATGGGAGAGTGTGGAACAACGCAAGATTGGCTGGCAAGACCTATGGTCAATGGAACAGAGCAGGATCAGTTTCCTTATAAGGTCAACATATGATGTTCTCCCATCACCACAGAACCTAAACCTCTGGGTAGGAGAGGATCCCTCATGTCCTTTGTGTTCATCACCTGCAACATTAAGGCACATTTTGACAGGATGTAAGGTGGCTCTTAGCCAAGGACGGTTTACTTGGCGCCATGACCAGGTGCTGCGATGTTTGGCCTTAGCATTGGAAGACAAGCGTAACATGACCAATAAGTTGCCACCTGTTCCATCAAAACATTACACACAAAGACAACATTCCTCCGCCCAGGAGAGCAACCACCAAGAAAAGGTGTTAAAACCAATCCTCACCCAGGACAACTGGAAGCTGCTAGAGACTGGAAAATGCTGGCGGATGTTGGTCAACGGCTTATTTTTCCACCTGAGATTGCCACCACAAACCTTCGACCAGATATTGTCTTGTGGTCTGGATCAGCACGCCTTGTTCACCTGGTGGAGTTAACAGTGCCATGGGAGGATGCTGTAGATGAGGCGTATGAGAGGAAGAAACTGCAGTATGCTCAACTAGCCACTGAAGCGGAACAGCGAGGATGGAGAGTCTGGGTTTACCCAGTGGAAGTGGGATGTCGAGGATTTGTGGCACACTCTACAACCCGGTTTCTCAGAGATGTCGGATTCAATGGCCAAGAGTTGCGTCGCACAGTGAAGAACTTATCTGAAGCAGCAGAGAGGAGCAGCAACTGGCTGTGGTTGAGACGGAAAGATTCTGGCTGGGGATCTCAAGCACAATAGAAAGAAAGAAAGGCTGATATACAGGTAAGTAAGCTGGGCTGAGTTGAGTGGGGGACGGAGGGGTGATGCTGGGACGCCAGAATCACCGTCGAGCCCTCTTGAGGTGTCGTGGGCTAGTCGACGAAACACCGAGGATGGAAGGTGCCCACTTGAAGACCCCAGAGATGTACCCTACTTAGCTCAATCCAGACGGTTGTCATGCTGATGCGCTGGGAGACCGCACTATGGTTGATCCCGGAGCCAGCATCGCAGCCGTTGTGTGTGCTGATGCGCTAGGGAGGCAAAATAAGCTGATCCCTGGAGCCAGCATTACACTTCAGCCATCAACACCAGACAGAAGTATATCTACATCATCATATGGAAGGAAGCGCAAATGGATGGAGACACATATGGATCACATTAGTTTACTGTGAAGCTACGTCTTAGTTGGTGCTTATCTTGGCGAGAGCCAAGTTCAAATCAGCATGAAGTTTTAACATCTACTCTCATGTAATGGAAATCATTATATATATATATATATATATATATATATATATATATATATATATATATATATATATATATATATATATATATATATATATATATATATATATATATATATATATATATATATATATATCTTCTCTTAATGTTTATTCTCTTAAGTATTTCGCTTCTGTTTGTCGCTGTCTTATGATTTGGTACATATTGTGAAAGCATATTTATGTTTTTGGGGGGGGGCAGGACGATAACAAATTAGCTTTTGCAGCTACATACAATATGAGGCTAATGAAGAGCACGCTATCAACAAACATTTGCACACCGTTGACAGATCTATAATAATTGTGGTCAATCTAACACACAAAATATCAATGAGATGAATACAATTGATATCAACGCAATGTTTATTAAACTCAAAAAATCACAGAGTTTTTTTTGGATGAGGACAAATGATGAAATAGGGATATAGAGATATTTAGTAAAGGGGTTAAATGTTTTTTACGCAGTTATGTAGATTACATAAACAATGGACCAATATTAGTCTGAATGTGTTCTATAGTTCACCCTTTCCAGCCCAGCGATGCCAATTTGAATACGTGCTTTCAAGGCTATATTTTTATATCTGCTCATTGAATGAATTTGGCATCTTTTTGAAGTAATACAGGCACTCAGGTTAGACTTTTGACCAGTAGCAAAGGATTTTAGAAGATAATAAACAATTTTGGAAGGGAATTCATACTTGGTTATGAATGGATATATGAGGACATTACATGGTGTTTCAGTGCAAATTGTGATAGTGATATTTTATTTATTGTAAACATTATTATTTTGTTAGCAATTTACTTTATTCATAAGTGTAAATGGGGAGGCGTGAAGCCTTCAGTCATAGCTCTTATGCACAAGATTGTAATTTATGTAAAATCTGTAAAATTGGTCAATTCTAAATTAGCTTGTAAGTCATATGATTTATTAACCAAATACCTTATTGTTCAATGTGCAATTCCGTTTTCAATTTCTTTCTATTATTCTTTTGTCATTGTCTTTAACATAATTTGAATGTGTTGTATCGTTGTTTGTTGTTCATGCTATTTTCTAATTGAATTGAATACCATTTGAATTGCTCATCCCATTACAGCAAAGTACGTATAAGCAGATTAATAAACAGAACGCTGTAGATGGCTACTATTTAACCCTTACATACCTGTCAATATGTATAACAGAATTTTAACAGGAAGTTTTTTTTTTCAATATTATTTCAGAGAACTCATAAGTATAAATATATTATTTATAGGTTTTAATTTACTAGTACACTTTTATGCAAATCGTTTGTTAAAAAATTACATTTCCTTGATATCTGGATCTCACCAGGCACAAATATGTAATTCGTCGACAGAAGGGGAGATATTTTTATGGATTTCCTGTTTCTGGTACCAATCTCTGAACAGTATAGTTAATATAAAAATGTACTGGAATCTGGGCATTTGATAGATTATGTAACATATATAAACTGAGGTTTTTTTGTTGGTTTTGTTTTGTTCTTTGAATATAATGTAAAAAGGTTGTCCATAAGTAGCCCATAAGTGTTACTTATGTTTGCATGAAAGACAACAAAAAAATCCATTCTCAGTTCTTGTGCATTATATTTTGCTGTCAAATGTAGTTAAGTATCGTCAGTTGGTTAAGCCGATCTGCTTTCATGGATTGACGTTGCTCTGTGAAAATGTGTCCATATGAAGAAACACTTTCAGCATCCACCAAATTGGTAACAACTGACAAATATCTTTTAGCCTTTCTTGATAATTTGGTCAAAGAAATTTCACTACCATTTCCTTTTGCATATAGCTGATATCCCTCCATTTCTGATTTATAGTAAGCATCAAACCCTGGAATAGAGGGGTTCTTTAGCCAAACTACAAATTTGTGTGTCCAAAATTCTTACTGCCTTCAGAAACTTGTGAGCTGGTTGAATAGAAGGTGGTTTTATTCTGCATAGATCAGGGTTGTAGTAGCTCATTAATGTTTCATAAACTTTGTGGAAACTTTTAACACACTGTTTGTTTATTCTCTCATCTGTGCAACTCTTGTGCTAGCGCTTGGTATGTATTTATTAATTCTGCAACTTCATTTTACGTTTGATGAACGTTACGGCTTTCAAACCACTGCACAAAATCCACTAGTCCCTTAGCATGTGTTGCAATCAGGGAGAGTTGAGACACCAGGTGGATATTGCTGTGTGCAATCTCTCAAAGAAATGCTTTTTGATTTTGTTGGTGCATCCATTTTTTTCTAAAACAGCAAGTCTCAAGGTAAGCTTTTTCTTTAAATGCATCCATTTCTAGAATGGCCATAATTGTCCCTCGTAATTAGGGGGTGTTTTCTAATTACCCAGAATTGCCTTAATTATTTTTAAGACCAGTTTCGTTGGAGTGGCTACACGGACATCTGGAGGTTTCGGACTGAATTCCAGGTTTTTCCTGCTGTTTTAATTCTCCCATAAATTTCACAGGGCCCTGCTTATAATGCAAGTGGTCCTTGTGTCTGAAACAGAATGAGAAGAGAACGCAACGAGGAACAGGCACCATTCATTTAGAAGTTCCGTATTCGTTTGAAAAGCGGAGGACACTGCTTAGTTATAATTAACAAACAAAACATGCAAGAAACTCATGAGTGATCATTCATTAAACAAAAGAACACCTAACATATGCACAATTAAATAATTAAGTGATATTTAAAATAAAATAATAAAGGCAAAATGTACTCATGAGTGAATAATTAAGCGATATTTAGAAAATAAAGAAAAAAGTATACTTGTTACACCTCCACTAAAGATATTTGAGGCATAGTATATATTTTGAAGTCAAAGCTAAACAATATGTGAAGTTTCCTGTAAAGGTGCAATGCAAAACTGCATTCTTTATATCCAACAGCATCATAGCAAAATAAAACATAATTCGTTGCCATTTGAGAATTCATGTTCTTTTTTTCCTTCTCTTCATCTTGAAGACTTAAAGGTCACAGTTGAGGGGAGGGGGGTTGTTTTCCAGTGGGTTTATTGGACAGTATTTATATCTATTTTTAAAGTCTTTATCACCAGGGTGCCAAACAGCCTTCACTGAACAGTCCCTACTGTGATTTCACAGAGATATATTCTCTGAGCTAAATGCTCATTGTGTTAACCCTCTAGGGTCAAGAGCATTATTTAAATGAAGATAAAACCCATTAATCTTTTTGAGTGATTTATTTTAAAACCATTCCGTCAGGCTAGTGGCCCTTAAGGCATAAAACTAGATGTACAAGAAGCACAGCTTAAAAGGCAAATGGACCAACTTCCAAAAAATAAAAAAAAACTGAAGGCTATTGACCTCAAGGAACTAGGTCTGCAATGCAAGATCAACAACAAGCATGCATTAGCAGATACCTAACTGAGCTAAAAAGAACAAAAAACAGGTTGAATTTACCTGACATATCCCTAGAAAAGTCTGCAATATTCCGTTTTATAGATCTGCCAAGAGTAAAGTATTGTGGTGGAAACTGGGTGTTGTTTTTATTTATCAGTATTAGAACATTCCATAATTATGCATTGCCTAAAATGTATTGTTCAGTATTAATTCTTATGTAATAGACTTAGCACTGTATTTTGTCAATTTATCAGCATTGGACGGTTCAGGGGAAAAAAAAATCTGTAAACCATTACCTTATTTGGTCCAATTGTGAAGAATCTTTAACACAGCATGTGATAGTGTCTTCCTGTGATAGTGTTTCCCACTGAAAGGGAATACTCCTATTAGCACTAATTTTGGAAACCTTACCTAAGGTAACTTTTATCGAGTCCAATATTAGTGCTAATGGAAACCAGTCATATATACATGGCTGACATAAAGTTACTTGGGGGATATTCACATTGGCTGTGTGTTGTCTATGTGGCGTAGAATGCTGCATTTTTGTACTGCTAAAGAACAATCCATAAAATGTTGAATCCATGTGTGGCAAAGTGGTTTGCAGTGCGCTGGTGTATGGGAGATGCAGTGCTCAAGACAAGGACAAACAACAAAGTACTGGTGAAATGATGGTTTTATTTGTAATCCAAAGTCTGATGACAACAGTAAACAATAAATAATGAGAACATTGCTCCGTTTAATCCACGGGTTCAGTCCCGAAATAATAGTCCCGGTATTTAAACACCCACAAATAACACAAACACAATCACAAGTCCACAGTGAGTGCTGTAGTGCTTGTGGTGACAGAAGTGCAGTGTTCTCCGGGTCTTGTGCTGGCCTTTAGCGACAGCTCCGGATCGTGTTAGCCGTCTAATAACAACAAACAAGTAGATTTTTAAACTAAACAAACAAAACACTCACGATAACAGTATGGTTCTCCTTCCGGTTCAGCATTAACCATAACAAAAGGAAAAGATCACCTCGCTACGTCCCCTTATGTACCGTCAATCGTGCCCCCTTGGTTAACGATTGCAACCGCTCCTCCAACCTGCGGCTTCCACATGGTGTACTGTCACATGGTGTACTGTAGCTCTGCCCCCTTTCTAGATGGCCGACATCCACCTAACCCTGGGAATGAATTGTCTGGCCATCCAGTCCAGGGCACACTATTCCCTTAACACAGCACCCTCACAGGTCGGAAGGGAGATTTCACCAAGAATCATTCTGTCTCTATCACACCATGTCACATTAAATAATCAACATAAACAAGGGACACAATTCTGCATGAATGAGTGGCCTTATAGGTAATTAACCATGCAATATACATTTTTTGGCATCTACACTATGGACACATTTTACTGCATAATCACATTCCTCTGGCTTGTTCTATGCCAGTGTAAAATGATCCATACATTCATAATTAGACTCTGTCAACAATGAAAAGTTCTGTACCCTCCAAACAGTACTTTGTGAAAATTAATTAACAGGTTTTTTAAAAGTCACTTCCTGTGTGTTTGTAGATGATCAGTATTAAGTGCAATGGCTCAAAGAAAAATTAGTTAAGCAATGAGGACATAAACTGGGGGCAACTCACCGTCATGTTGCTCAGTTATTGAATGTGTGGTCTCACGTATGTGAAGGTGAGACCAAACCACTGGTAATGTCAGGAGACAGCATCGTGAGAGGCACAGAGGAGTCACAATCACTCAGAAATATTTCTACATTCCAATTGAGTCACATCACCTTTCTGTAACACTACCCAAATGAGAAATGACAAAATGTAACAGGTGTTGTCTACACAGGCCGTTTGTGGATGGCTTCATGAGGCTGGTATGAGGTAATTCACATACTTACGATGACATCGGCTGCAATATGAATGATTGGACCCCCAGGTGTCACAACAACATGTACAGCATTAATCAGTGGGATGTGCAGGAACTGTCACAGTGTCATTGTGTTCAGAAGGAGACATACAGTGTACTGATCAGGTGCAAACACACAGAAAGTGAATCTTAAAAAAAATGTGTATGTGTTTTGGAAGGTGTTTCACTTTCTGTTGTTATCAGAGAATAGTTAATGATTTGGTGAACCATCTTTTTGTTATGCATAATTTTCCACAGGTTAAACTGCATAATAACAAAATCAGCCATTTATAAAAATGAAGTATGAAACTCCTCTATGTTGTATTTCTTGATCCCCCCTCAAAAAGCTGAAGTCACAAGCATTCCTAAAAAAACAAATATTAAAAATTAGAAAGGCTATTTATATGCTTTGTGCTAGGAAATACTTAGTTATGTGTGATTGCTTTCACTTTACTCAAATGTGTTACTTGTTAAACAGTACTAAAATGATTTCAAATCATCAGTGAATAATTGAAATCTCCTGAATTACTAAATAAAAAAGTACTTGATTTAATCAGTTTACATTTATGCTATTTGTATATATATATATATATATATATATATATATATATATATATATATATATATATATATATATATATATATATATATTGTATATATATTGTATAGAAATCATTATTATAAACCTAAGTGAATGTTGTACACTCTGTTGTTAATACTATTACAAAGTAAATCATCCTAGACCCATCTAAATAAATGCAGGTCCCTCTTTAACTCCCTGAATTGCATGATATTACAGCCTGCATATCCCTAATTTAACAAATAATAATTATCCCAATTTTTACGAGTTGTGCAGTCTATGTCTGACGACTATAACACTGGTAACAACTGTAATTTTTAAATTTTGGCAATTGTATATCCGAGACAAAAAACAAAGTAACATTTCAAATATTTCTTTAAAGAAAAGGAAAGCTTCCAAAAACTGAATGAAATGTCTCACCTTTCATTTAATGAAAAAACAAACAAACAAACAAACAAACAAAATATTTGAAAACAACAGATCTAAATACAGGAAAATGAGGTACTACGAAAGAAATATGCACTGTTACAAACCTAGAAATTCTGATAAACATTGCCGAATGCCCCTGTCTGTTTTTACTTAAAACCCAATAAACCCCAGCACACCTGCTTGATTGACATTTCAGCACCTGTCCTATGAAAAATGAAAATATCCTGGGGAAGATGATGGCCAAAATAAGTGTGGAAGTGGGATTTACAAATCATTAAATGTGCAACTGCAGAACAGATCCTCTCCAGTGCTGAGCTAGAAAATATCCAGGTCATGACTGTATGTACAAGATAAAAATGAATCCTCAATACAAAGGTGTCAGGGTTACTTGCTGCAGCAGGTACACACCCACAGTTGTCTCCGGCTATGAGAACACCCCACGGGAAGCAAGAGAAGTGTTCATATAGCCAACGTGTTCTCTAAGACAGAGTTAGCCATCAGACACAATATGAATCAATCAATAAATAAATAAATATGTATTACTTGTTATGACGCACGTGCATCAACATATGAAATGAATTGAATAAGTAAATGAAAAGCAATAGGCAAGTGTATGTTAATAAACTATAATAATAAAGTAACTAACATCAATAAACTGTCAAACTAAATTAACACAGCACCCCTACACATGTTAAAAAATGCAGAAGCACTGTAGGAGACATGCACATTATTTAACAGAATGGTGAAGCAACTCACCAGAACGGGAAACACCAAATTGTTCATCGACTTGTGTCTGAGTCACGTTTTTTTCAGGAGTTCGAACAATTTCCAACTTTGTGTAGCAAGAGAAACAGCTACACATTTCACCGTTTGTTTACATGCCATTTGAAGGGATGAGGTGCACTCATGGAATAAACAAATCAGTGTGCCTCAAGACACTCTCGTGATGACAAGTCGCCTTTGAAAAGACTGAATGAACCATATTAATTTAAGTTGGATGATGATGAGTTATCAAGTTACAAAACAGTACTGTATCAGTTGTGAACCGCTATCAGTGCCAAGAAGGTCTTTTAAGTGAAGTTCCTTTTCCTTTAGCCAGAGTATTTACAAAGGGAAAAATCAGTTTCACCACAAGGGTGTTCCCTTAGGCAAAGTGATCTCTTAGAAGGTGTTCCTATATGCCTTGACTACTGTACTGTGTAACAGAAATGGAACTTAAAAATGTCTTCATATGCTAAATAAAATGTTGCTTTTAAATTACTACCAAACATTAATACATTTTGTAATTAGTGTTGTTTTAATAAACTCTCAGAGTATCAACTGTTTCAGCAATGATTTCTTCAATCAACTGAAATGATTTAAATTGTGTAATGGGGTTTTACCAAAATATCGCAATGATATGCTTTATAATAGCGTTAATGACCTCTGTGCCAGTTAGAGATCTCCAGTCGGTCACAAACACTAAAATATAATTTGGAAAATATTATTCAAAGCATAGCCTCTGCTCTTCCCTTTCTGGCTCTCAGGACGACAGCAGCTCCTCCCCCTCTGGCTCTGGAGATGACAGCGGCTCCTCCCCCTCTGGCTCTGGAGATGACAGCGGCTTCTCCCCCTCTGGCTCTGGAGATGACAGGAGCCGCTGTCCTCCTCTCGCTCTCGGGACGACAGCAGCTCTTCCCTGTCTGGCTCTAGAGACGGCAACGGCTCCTCCCCTGGCTCTGGAGACGACAGCAGCTGTTGGATAACTAATATGCTGTATTACCAACTTCTCCCCTTATGTAGGCCTCCATGAATCAAGGGTCTTCATATGAGCAATCTTCTGTATTGTGCCCAAATTCCATGCAACCTCCGCAAAGCAGAGCCCTTTTGGCTTCCCACTGCCTTTATTCCTCGTGCCATGGCCTGATTTGAATGGCCGCAATTTTGTCCTGCTCCACCTTATCAAGGATCACTGTTACTTCCTCTGGCTTTGGATCTTGAAGGGTGTAGCATGCCACTGTGTGGCCAAACTCCCCACAAGCAAATCACCAATTCTGGTCGCCAAGGCAGGAGCGAAGCTCCTCCAATTTGCCGTCCCACCACACTTCAGTTGCAGAGGGGTTTTTTTTGCAGGTCCTTCCAGGGGTCACTAGGGGTGCTACCCCACCACTGCCACCAAATGGGGTAGGGTAGCGTTAAGGCCAAGGCTGGTCAGCAGCAGAAATAGGAAACACAGACGTGGAAGATTGCAGTTTAGCACTGTTGCGCCATTTTATTTGATAACAGGAACAAAAACAAAAAGTTTCAACAAAAAATACAACTTTAAGACAAAACAGCACCCAAGCGAAGGCTATCTCAGTGCAGTAACAGAGAGCACATCCTGCTGCTCTCTGTCCTTCTCTCTCCCTTTTTTGTTCTTAAATAGTGTGGTGTCTTCTCCAGGAACTGCCTGCCTAGTATTCTCAGGCTGATCAATCAGTCAGTTAACCTCCCCAGGAAGAGACCACACCAAATCAATGATCTTATTAAAACCATGTTGCTGTGCAATGGGTGGCCATCCTGGCTCCAGGCTGTTCCTCCATTCCTGAGCCAAGATGGATGCCAGCCACTGAAACACATAACCTACTGTGCAGGGCCTGTGCCCTGCCACAAATGTATATTTATTAAAACTGTGATCTCACCAGTGCATTATACAACCTCAACATAATCTCATTTGATTGTTAACAATGTTATTGCCCACCTGAACATATCACATTTATTCTAAGTGTTAGCCATTGCCTTTTTACCTTGACAAGTGACTGTTGAAGAGGTCAGGCTAACGGGTACAAATAAATCTGATATTTTCAGTGGGGTTATGGTATACTATAATTTTTACAGTAAATTCCCTACACCTCTTCTATTGAGTTGCTTTACTGTATGCATTTTTTTCTTATTTTTCTTGCCACCAACAGGCCTAACACATGTTATTTTTGATATAACGGCATAACAGATGTTATTTTATGCTATGCCACTGTGAAAGGGGGTGTGGGTTGTTCACTGGGCAGTGAAGATAGACACAGAAGGTTGTATTTGACAACGCTGCACAGGTGTGCGGGTTTTATTTATGTAGATCCTAGGGCAGGGTGAATCAAGCAGGGAACCAGGTGACGGTACCACCAATGGTAAGTTCTTGGGCACATATACACAACCTGGAGTGTAAACATAGAGTAAACATAGTGCTACCTCTACTAAAAGGAGGGTCCCGCTGACAGAATATATGCACTACACACCCTTTCTATACTGATTTGGTATCACGGGTCGATCCCATAAACTAGCCCTATTGCTACAGTTTCACCACAAGGGTGTTCCCTTAGGCAAAGTAATCTCTTAGAAGGTGTTCCTATATGCCTTGACTACTGTACTGTGTAACAGAAATGGAAAATGAAAATAGTGCAGTTTCTCTTCCTTGACCAACACCAGGAAGTTTTCAACATAAAAATGTCTTCATATGCTAAATAAAATGTTGCTTTTAAATTACTACCAAACATTAATACATTTTGTAATTAGTGTTGTTTTAATAAACTCTCAGAGTATCAACTGTTTCAGCAATGATTTCTTCAATCAACTGAAATGATTTAAATTGTGATAGAATATTTTGTTAAAATTAATTTTAAATTGTGTAATGGGGGTTTACCAAAATATCGCAATGATATGCTTTATAATAGCGTTAATGACCTCTGTGCCAGTTAGAGATCTCCAGTCGGTCACAAACACTAAAATATAATTTGGAAAATATTATTCAAAGCATAGCCTCTGCTCTTCCCTTTCTGGCTCTCAGGACGACAGCAGCTCCTCGCCCTCTGGCTCTGGAGATGACAGCGGCTCCTCCCCCTCTGGCTCTGGAGATGACAGCGGCTCCTCCCCCTCTGGGTCTGGAGATGACAGCGGCTGCTCCTCCTCTCGCTCTCAGGACAACAGCGGCTGCTCCGCTGGCTCTCGGGACGACAGCAGCTCTTCCCTGTCTGGCTCTAGAGACGGCAACGGCTCCTCCCCTGGCTCTGGAGACGACAGCAGCTGTTGGATAACTAATATGCTGTATTACCAACTTCTCCCCTTATGTAGGCCTCCATGAATCAAGGGTCTTCATATGAGCAATCTTCTGTATTGTGCCCAAATTCCATGCAACCTCCGCAAAGCAGAGCCCTTTTGGCTTCCCACTGCCTTTATTCCTCGTGCCATGGCCTGATTTGAATGGCCGCAATTTTGTCCTGCTCCACCTTATCAAGGATCACTGTTACTTCCTCTGGCTTTGGATCTTGAAGGGTGTAGCATGCCACTGTGTGGCCAAACTCCCCACAAGCAAATCACCAATTCTGGTCGCCAAGGCAGGAGCGAAGCTCCTCCAATTTGCCGTCCCACCACACTTCAGTTGCAGAGGGGTTTTTTTTGCAGGTCCTTCCAGGGGTCACTAGGGGTGCTACCCCACCACTGCCACCAAATGGGGTAGGGTAGCGTTAAGGCCAAGGCTGGTCAGCAGCAGAAATAGGAAACACAGACGTGGAAGATTGCAGTTTAGCACTGTTGCGCCATTTTATTTGATAACAGGAACAAAAACAAAAAGTTTCAACAAAAATACAACTTTAAGACAAAACAGCACCCAAGCGAAGGCTATCTCAGTGCAGTAACAGAGAGCACATCCTGCTGCTCTCTGTCCTTCTCTCTCCCTTTTTTGTTCTTAAATAGTGTGGTGTCTTCTCCAGGAACTGCCTGCCTAGTATTCTCAGGCTGATCAATCAGTCAGTTAACCTCCCCAGGAAGAGACCACACCAAATCAATGATCTTATTAAAACCATGTTGCTGTGCAATGGGTGGCCATCCTGGCTCCAGGCTGTTCCTCCATTCCTGAGCCAAGATGGATGCCAGCCACTGAAACACATAACCTACTGTGCAGGGCCTGTGCCCTGCCACAAATGTATATTTATTAAAACTGTGATCTCACCAGTGCATTATACAACCTCAACATAATCTCATTTGATTGTTAACAATGTTATTGCCCACCTGAACATATCACATTTATTCTAAGTGTTAGCCATTGCCTTTTTACCTTGACAAGTGTCTGTTGAAGAGGTCAGGCTAACGGGTACAAATAAATCTGATATTTTCAGTGGGGTTATGGTATACTATAATTTTTACAGTAAATTCCCTACACCTCTTCTATTGAGTTGTTTTACTGTATGCATTTTTTTCTTATTTTTCTTGCCACCAACAGGCCTAACACATGTTATTTTTGATATAACGGCATAACAGATGTTATTTTATGCTATGTCACTGTGAAAGGGGGTGTGGGTTGTTCACTGGGCAGTGAAGATAGACACAGAAGGTTGTATTTGACAACGCTGCACAGGTGTGCTGGTTTTATTTATGTAGATCCTAGGGCAGGGTGAATCAAGCAGGGAACCAGGTGACGGTACCACCAATGGTAAGTTCTTGGGCACATATACACAACCTGGAGTGTAAACATAGAGTAAACATAGTGCTACCTCTACTAAAAGGAGGGTCCCGCTGACAGAATATATGCACTACACACCCTTTCTATACTGATTTGGTATCACGGGTCGATCCCATAAACTAGCCCTATTGCTACAGCAATTATCAGTCCCGGCGGCACCCATGGTGTCCCGGGTGAACTGATTATAAAATTATCTGTGGTTTACTTGCTTTTGCCCAGGTGTGTAGCTCTTTTTAACTGGTCGGGCGCTCCCTGGGATACGCCCTTCCAGCCAATCAGGGACCTTCGATGGTACTATAGTTTTTCTCACAGGGGAGGGGCTTCCTGCTGATGTACAGGACCGATTGCTCCTTCCCTGCCACCTCCTGTGACAGCACTGCACCTCAGGCACATCTGTCTGCAGGATAAATCCCTTGCTAAAATCGGGACTATTCAACACTGGCTTACAGCACAGTTTTGCCACCATGATCCGAAAGCCCCTCTGGCACAGCTCTGTCCACTGGACTGTATTTTGGGCAGCCTTCCGGGTGAGATCTGTCAAGGGTGGGTCTATCGGGGCAAAAGCAGGGATGAACTTTCTATAATAGCCCGCCAGTCCCAAGAAGGAGCACACCTGGGTTTTTGCCTTGGGGATTGGACAAGCGGCCACAGTCTGTACAGTACTTGCTTCCCCCAGAACAGAGAAATCAGGTCCTAGTTCAAAAAGGTGGTCCCAGTTTACAGGGGTGGGGCGAAATAAACAAAGTCAAAAAACACCCAGGTAAAACAGGATACTGGTTTAAAAGCCAGTGATTGAGTCAGTACAAGTTCCAGCAAGGGCACTTGCAAGGGATCCAAGGAACGCAGGACTGTCAGTCAAGTAATTCAACCATGAGTTCACTCAGGTAGTTCCGTGTAATAAGTCCGAAGCAGGATCAATGTTTTCAGCAATCCTGCAAACACTGTTCACAACACAAGGTCAGGAAGCAAGTCATTTTCACACCTCACTGTGTATAGAGTGTGGCTCCGCCTCCAGACTCTACCTCTTGAATCAGTCTTGCACCTATCCCTAGGGAACAGTTGCAGCTAATACAACGAGTCATGGCAAGATGGCTGCCACAATCAGACACTAAACTTAAGGTCCGTGCCATCTTGGTAAGGAAAGGGAGTTAGCAAACACAGTATCACCACCTGTCGGGAGGTCAAACTAATTTTAACCTTAGATCAAATCACGTAAATATCAGGCATATTTTAGGCACTTCCAATACCAGACTAAATCCCTCGATTAAGGAAACGATTTATATCTTACCTCAAACCACTGCGTCCCCGCTGCACACCAGAGTTTGCCCCTCTTCCCAGCCTCCACCTGCTTTTTTTGGGCTTAGTTCAACAGGGGAGGGCGGCTATTCTGCCCACCTGCCCATGTCTTCCCTGCGGCCAGCCTCTACACTTATCTATAGCACAGATCATGTGCATTGCAGTACTGTTGTCGAGACTGTTTTAATCTGTCTATCGTATGTGTTTTTTTGACTGAATCATGGTGTTTCAATAAACCCAGTAAAATATGTACTCTAAAAGTTGAGTGATTTAATACATTATGTTGTAAGCCCCTTAATTTATTCCACAAATGATGATGACCACATAAACAACAAGCCTGATCATTGTGTTGGTGGATTCAAAAAAGAAAAAAACCTGCAGCACAATACTGAAGGGTTGTCTTTTTTTCCTCCTGAAGTAATTAAACTTGAAATCCTGTGGGCTTAAAAGTTGCTGAGGCTTTGTTTTCAATTTTACCTGAGTATAAGTAATTAGATAAGAGATCATCTCCTAGATTGTAATCTTATGTACAGAAGCAACCTTCACTCCCTCAGTTGTCAGTAATGACTTTTCCTAGTCTGACCTGTATCTCAAGAGAAAGAGACTATGAATCCTGTGTGTCTTAATAACTCTTATAAAGTACTTGCCCAAGGATCACTAATGTGTAGCCTATCATTGTAAATTGTCACTGTCCACTTATTGTAGTTCACTATCTGCTAAGGAAGATTTGCAACAATAATAGATGTCTTTTATTCGATCAGGCATTGTGTTAGAAGTGTGTCAAATCAGTTTCAGGGTGCTAAGCTCACTGCACCCTTATTATATGAACCAATTTCAACTCAATGTCAAGCACAGCATGCCTGCATGGCCTCACCCAATAAATTCAGAAAGGTTTATTTAATGTCTTGGCAGGCTGTTGCAAGTAGGCTTACCTGTACCCTTTGATACATCTGTCATAATTACAGGAAGTATCTGCAAGTGGCGGTCAATAAGAGCATGGAATGGAACCCCTCACTTTTCCATCTTGTTGGCAGTTCCATCAAGTGCCTCTAATGCAGAACCTTTGAGACACTGAAAGGGAATCAATGTAAGCAATGAACAGATCTTTATTACTGTAAGGTAACAATTCTCTTGAGACATGGCCTATTAATTCTTGACTTACAATGTGTACACAGGAAAGATTAATTATAAAGTATCAGCTTTGTTTCATTATATAAACTGTACTGTATGTTTGTGTTTGGTATAAACCATTGTGACAGGATGACTGAGGGTTATTGAGACTCAGAGACAATAGCTGTGGTTTTATGCACTGGGACGTGCATTTATTAAACAAAATAAACCCCCCAAAAAAACACTGCTCACACAGCAAAATAAAAAGGTCAAACAAAACAAGTCACAAACATCATCAACAAAAACACAGGAACAAAGTAACTTGTACAAGGGCCTGTGGCAGTGTGTCCCGCCCCTGTGTGTATTTTATATTTACCTGTTGTATGTAGTGCGTTATTGTCGTATGTATAAATGCATGGGATATAATGTTGGGCTACGTAGCACAATCACTTCACGTGCAGATGAAAAGTGTATTAGTATGTATGTGAGCACGGAGAGTGCACAAATTAGTTCACGTGCTGGGATTCAAGTGAATAATTAATTAGTAATTGAATCCTGGCACAACTGTATATATAGGTGCACGTTTCACTCACTCAGGGTTGTGTGTTCGAGAGGGGAGTACGGGTGTGGAGAGGAGAGAATTAATTAAGAAAAAAAAGAAATAACAATTGCCAGCACGATACTTATTTGTTTGTCCACTGTTTGTTTAGTGTTAGTCCGTTTTTTTGTCTATTTATTTTGGCTCAAAGTGCCAAATAAATAGACAACTGTTTTGTTCAACTGTTTTATTTTCTGTGTGTTACAAGTGTCGCAAGCAAGTGGATTCACATTTCATTCGCAGTGCTGTGTGCGTTTCTTCCGGGTCTGACGTCACCGCTCAGGCCAGCTTGCCACAGGGCCAAAATAAAAGGCTTAAACAAAACAATAATAAATAGCAACAGTGCTGTCAGGCTAAGAATTCACCTTCACTGACTATCCCAGAATAACACAGTTTCACCCACAGGTTACACCCACCCAAACACCACCTTTTTAAACAAAGGATTTCCCCTCCTTAAATACCATGCGGCTGGAGCCTAATTATCCATTAATCGTTCAATTAAGGCTTCAGCCACATTCTCACATGTTTTGGCAGGGATAGGAATGAACCCCTTCCCTGCTAACCACCACCAGCAATGCACCAACCACACTATTTACAAGCAGGGCCCTGCCCTGCCACAGCCATTTATTGAATACAAAACATATCCATAGACACAGTGGAATTATATTGTAAGTACAGTACAGTGGAGAAAGCTTTTTTTCCTGGCACGACAGTCCACTTTACAATGGATTTAATTTTCACGTTGAATGAGGTGTTCACTTCCTGTATTATAGATAAAGTAACAGGACTCCACCTGATCCTTTGGATATACCAGTGTTCATATTTCACATGAGTTAAAACACAGGGATTGAGTTGAAAGGGATTTGAAATCAATCCAGTTTGTTTCCATAGGCAGTGGATCGGTATCAATGGTACAAGTTTTAAATATGTTCTGAGAGGATTTGTGCTGGTACAGCTGATCTGATAGAAGAGGTTGCCTTATTAGAGTTTAATATGAAGGACAGAAAAGATGAGTTTTAAACTGCAGATTGCAGGGAAGAAATACAACATTTAGGCTAAATGGTGGTGTATGAGAATTATTATACTTTCAGAAAATGTTTTTTTTTTTGCAAAACAGGATACTAGAGGTCTTTGTGTAACATCTGGTTTCAGATTGTATTGTATCCTTTAGACAGAACCTGTCTGTGTTTCACACAAACTTAGGAAGCCCTTTTTGCAGTATAAAATGAATGGAGCATATAAATGCTAATGGGAACTAAACAGTTACATTAACAGTTCAGCACACTTTGGAAATATAATTTAGCATACCATCTGGGGACACCAGAGTTTATTTTCATAAATTAATCAATTTACATAAATTACTAGTTAAGGAGTAGTAAAATTCTTTCAAGATTATTTAAGTGCTATTAACAATTAATATTTACTAGAATCAGTGTGAAGAAGTTTGTCATTCAAGAGACTTCTTCTCTTTCTGTCATCCCATCAATATCTTCTTTAAAACACCTATTTTCCTTTGAGTTGGTAAGCATTCTTGGTTATGTAGAGAGATTTAGTATGCTTTCCAGTAATTTGTGTGCTTTGAAGCAATGATATATAGGAATCGAAACCATAGCTACTGAAATGCTGTGTTTTGATTGGACAGTCATTCCTGAAGTTTCTCCTATAGATGTTCCACTACAGTAAATATTTTGTTAATTTCTTTTTGGGTTTATGAGCATTTTGGGCTCTTTAGTATGATTTCAGGTAAGCTTTTTACTTTTGATCAAAGAATCTCCCAGACAGAAAAAAAAAAAAAAAACTTTACAAAAAAATTTATTAAAAAATACCGCTCCTGGTTTATAGACACGACTAACTGCGTCTGAAGTGTGACAAAGGCTTTTATGCTAATTTGAAAAAAATAACACACTCATCATCACATTGTATGCAATGGTGCCATTGATCTAGTTAGATTGAAATTATAAAGTGCCGTCCACAAAGGGTTAAAAGCGCAATGAAAGAATTAGACAACAGAGTTGACTTTACAATGCAAATATACCATGATATATGTTTACTGTGTAAATAATTATCTTTAATAGCAATGCAATGGCACTACTAAGGGGTGTGCAGAGGACCCATTACCAGAGGAGGGCCAGGATAAAACCACAAAGTGCCATAAATGCATGTTTTGCATGGAATGCCAGTCATTGCTAAAATGCAACTGCGACTGCTGCTTAGTAAACAGGAAGGCTTGCCCGGGGCTAAGCTGATTGGGATGCTGTTTTCTTTAAGAAAGCAGCAATGCCACAGTTTGGGGCTGCTGCAAAGCCATTCAACACAGAGACGTGTGCTGTGCCTGGCTGCTTCTTCCCTGTTCAGCCGGAAATGGTGAATGGCGGCTCGAGTGAGTGAGAGAGAGAAGCATCCCGCAGGGAAGCAAATAAAGGCACGGTTCAGTGAAGGTGTTGCCCAGGCTGAACCAGGATGAAGAACAGCACAGTAAGCAAACTACCCTGTGAATCTGTGGGGAAGAAGTTAGTTTAGGGCTGTAGTGCACTCTGTAGAGCTGATGATACAAAAAATACAAAAGAACAAATATTTTGACAAAATATTGAAAATATAGATTACAATAGCATTAATTACCTCTGTGTAGGTTATTAACTGTCAGATAATCACCTGCAAGTTTTTTAGGGTCCACTACCAGAGGCCATTATGTCAATTCCAACCTTCATGCTGGTTCATTAACGCTTAACAAATATGTGAGGTACACAAGGCTAAAAATAAAAAAGCAAGAAAAAATATGTTATATAACAAACAAAAAAAGTAAACTTTTCACACACACACTCCTTCCACACTCCAGGCTCTTGTCTGTACTTGTCACGGATGGCTAGGTGGGTGACGTCACAGACCAGGAAATAAACACAGGCAAAGTACTGTGGGTGAGTCGCAAATGCGCTTGTATTTATTAAATAATAAAACAAACCAACAAAAGACTTTTACACAACAAAACGGAACAGTGGCCAAAATAAACAGACAATAAGTCAAACAAGTATCGTGCAGGTTTTAATCCAGCACGAGTAGCAATTGTTTTTCAGTTATTTTGTTCTTACTTTCTCTCCTCTCTCTGTTGTTCTTTCTCTCCACCCTCATCAACCACAGCGCTCAGCTGCTATACTTTTTATACATGTGGCCATCCTCAAATAATTAACCAATTTGAAGACAGACACATTCTGCACGTATTATTGTTGGCAGGGAAGATAATTGTCTGCTTCCCTTCCAACCCAAAACCCAAATTAACAATAATAATAATAATAATAATAATAATAATAATCACAAATACATTTAACAATAACAATAATAATACAAAAATAATACAAATGAACACAGCAGCGGGTTGTACCCCGTCACAGTACTATACAAAAAATATTTTAAACAGGTTGAATTTACCTGTAAGGTTGTTGTAGAACATAGAAATCAAATTAGCAAGGCACTGCCTCACTGATAACCACTTGTTAAATTATGGCCTATTTAAATTATTTTTAAAAAAATTAATTAAAAAAAAAAACAATAACACTCCTGGAAAAATTATTATCTCATTAAGCAGTGATTTGAATAATTGAGTTTGAGTGCTTAAAGCTTAAAGAGTCAAGGTTCAACTAAAAAGCTAGGGTAATTACTGGTTGGTATTCTGCAGTTTATAGCATATAATTGTGCTACTGATTATGAGATTCAAACTGTAATAATATATACTTACTTTCTATTTATTCTATTTTACATGCGTTTGTTTGAAAGAAGAACACATTCGGCTGGTGCATACCTCTTTCGGCTTCACGGTGCTCGCTTATGCTCTGCCGTGCTCTGTGTTTTGTTCTGCACTTACTTGTACAATCCACAGTCTGTCGCCTCTGCTCCGCTGACTTTTGCAGCTCTGTGTTCTTTTAAAGACTGACTCAATGACAAGATTCTGAAAGCTCTTGAAAAATAAAATTGCAAACTCACCACTCTGCACATCTACCTGCTGTCTACCGTCTGTTTCTGCTGTTCTGTGGCCTGTGTCCTGTTGGTTAAAGAAGTTTAAAGCAAGCTCCCTTTTCCTGACTAAAAACAAAACTCACACTGTAGACCAATTCTCTCCTGCCCTTGAAGTTTTTTCAACTTACAATATATATCGTTACTACAATAACTATATTTAATTAGTCTCAACACTTAGCAATTCTAGGGAGTCAGACTTGGTCGAGTCTGTGGGCTTCACTTATTGGTGTTGCTATGGTTACCAAGCCATACTCTCTTTCTCATCTTGTATTACAATTTACAGAATCAGTACAATTATAAATACACTTAAAACAAAAGGGGCTACACACTCTGGTTGTCTTAGAGACTAGGTCAGCTGCCTCCAGGCAGATTCTAAATCCTATTGTGTAATCCTGTCATGTTCCTACAGCAGTTATCCAATTCTGGTTTCAAACTGGAAAGTCTACGAGTATGCTGGTCTTCTAGCCCATCAGTTATCGTGGGTGGAATTAATTGATTGGCACTGAATCCAATTACAATTGAGTAAATTACTGGGTGATTAGACCTGTCCAGTAATTAATACATGTTCACTGTTGCTGTCTGTTTTGGAGTAACTGGGGACTAGTGCCATGCCTCCTGCATATCTTTTCCAGACTGCAATGGTGACATTTAAAACACATATTCTGGCAACACGTTTGTTTATTCTTTTGTTTTTTTATGTATCGTTTCCATCTTTTACTTGCACCTTCACAGTATTCAGCTGAGGTTTAGTGTAGGCCAATATTATGTTGTTAAGTTTTATTTTAATGTTTATGTTCATTTGTTCTTCTTTAAACAATGCAGTGTAGCTTGAAAATATGGCATGTTTTACAAGCAACTGCAGGCAAAACATGAGCATAGTAGCAGACATCATCGTTAAAAAGTAGATTGGATTTCACTGACTTAGTACACATTTTCGCAAGCAGGAGTCCTTTACGCATTATGGGACAACAGAATATTGATCTTTTTGGCCTCCAAGGATTGCTTTAGCGGGAGCTGCCTATCCATTACATGGCTAAAGCTTTCTACAATATAATTCTTTGAAATTCTACAGTTGGCAACTGCAGAGGCCTGGGCTTACTTACAAGTCTTTAAGTTTTTGGCTTTGATAACAGCAGTCAAACTTGATTTTGTTCATTGTAAAAGAGCTGTGGGAATCCGCTGCAAGTGAGTGAGAGAAAGACTGTGGAGGCAGTCCAGTCGAGAACATCACACTGGCCACACTGGTGCCTGGGTTTGTAACAAATGTAATTCAGTTGCAAGTAGCTGCCACCAGGGTACCAGCAATGGTAACTCTTAGCGCAGGGTCAGGCATATAGAACCACATGACTATATCAACAATGGGCGTGACTACACAAACAAGAGTGTAAACAAAAATACAAAAATGCGAAAACAAACAGAGGGCAAACATAGCTAGAAAAGCTAGAAAAATAAAAGTTTGACACACAGTTGGATTCAGCACTGTTCTCACCTTTGTACAAGAAAATGGAAACCAACATACTTGATAAGTATAATTAAGATATTGTGGGAAACCAATGCTCACTGCAAAAGTGAAGTGTGAAAGCATAAGGAAGATGCATGGTGTAATACTTATTTTTGTATTTGTACGACTATTACTGTCTTTATTGTTTTCAACAGAGAAACAAATTGGAACAGCCACAAACATGCCATAAGCATAGTACTTACTGTATGCCTGTCTTACATATCTCCCCAGATGGCCATTGCTTTGATTAATAAATAGCATTGTTGGTTAATCAAAATAATTTCCTTACTATTGCTTTCATGAAGATAAATAGAAAATAAATAATACAAGCAATCTAGACACGACATTGATTTTTTTTTTTTTTTTTTAAATAGTGAATCATACAAAAATAAAACAGTTGGAACAAAGATCCTAAAATGCTGTAAACAAAAAATACACTTAGGCAGGTACCGCCTGAAAGCAACAACATCAAAGCTCTACCTAAATGCAGCTGATATTCAATATATTTTTCTGACTTCTGGAAATCGCAGGGGGTACTCTGTAATTGGGTACTGATCGAAGCAAGCCTGTGGGACAGTGAGCACTTTGTCTTTCATTAGCTCTGGCTGTTCTTTTATTACCCTTATTACTTCACAAATCAGATTTGAAATCAACTGCCGTGTTGTGTAAGACTGTCAAGAAACTATTTCAATTTCAAACCTGTACTATACAGGACATATTTACAAGCATGTTCTTTTTTAAATGCAGATAATGATATGCATCCTAACTTCCCTGCTATGAATTATTAAATGTTTAGTCAACTCTACTATATTACCCAGTAGAATTATGTTTTTTGAACCTTTCCTACAGCTTCATGTTCATGGGTAAAAAAAACATGTTCATCTTCTGTTTTTTCTGCTTTTTCATACTGCTTTCTTTTACTTTGAAGTCAAGACAATAACCTTAGATAATGACTTTATCATGTCAGAAATGATCAAATTACTGAACTCAACACAAGCCATTGTTATATTGGCAGCCGACCAACATCAAAAGCCTAAAGCCTCTTTCACACTGGCAAACCCTACCCGAGTCCGGACCCAGGTCCTGGCAAACCGGGTCACAATCCCACGTACCCCATGGACAGTGTGCTGGTACTTGAAATCAGATGAGAGAGCATTAAACTATTAATCTAAACTATAGACATCAATGCAACCATACTTGCTTTCAAAAAGAAATGTGGACACTAGTATGCTTCTGATCAAAAATAAAATAAAATAACAATTCTGTTTCTGGGTTTCACTCACTGTACAAGTGTTGTTGACCAGCACAACTTGCTGTGGATTAAAATTGTATTCAACACTGCTTCAATCATTGGATATTCTTGTACTAACTGGGGCCTACTTTCTGTCTACAGTGTTATTGTGGACCTCTGGGGGTTGACAGCCCTGCTTTCAGCATTATTAAATCATTTCTGCCACATAAGGTTTGATTTTGCGATCAGGAACAAGCATGCCCTACTTTTCTTAACCAACCTAATTGATCTAATCACAGAAAATGGAGCTCCATTTTTAAATACTATATGAAACAGCAAGCCAGCTTTAAATCCCCCAAAAAAAAGCCTGAGGGACTCAAAAAAGAAGCCCCCCCTTTCCCTGTTGGAAGTTCCAGCAATGACCACACAATGGCACAACAGCAATACGTGGACCCCACTTGTCTGCTAGCTGTATTTGATACTACTATCTTTGTTTGTAACATTTTCTTTTTAAGTTTTTTATGGAACCACATGCAGTCCCTAAGACATATGCAGCAGTGAAAGTGCTTAATAACAGCTCCATCAATAATGCATGTTCATTAAATAGTTTTCTATGACTGGGCAAAATAAGGTTGTATAAGATTGATTTTGATTAAAAAAGGGAAAACAATGTACAAGTAAAATGAAACCAGAAGAGAAAGCAATGGAAAAAGATATATGAGCCTCTCTCTCTGTTCTTGTTTTATTGCTCAAGCTTTATGACTCAGGACAAAGTCCATTCGAATGTGTGTTTGTTTGTGAAATGGTCAAAGACTGCAATCCAGGCAATAATAACAATACTAAGGAAATTTCATAAATAATATTAAGGCCAGTTTTCAGACTTTATCAATAATGTATTATGTATATAGGATATATAATATGTTAGATATACCAGTCATGTTTTATTTTAAAGGGCACTTATTTTTTATTTTGTATCTGTTAATGAAAACCATACTTATTTTACCACACTGTTAACCACGGGATACAGGTTTCTCCATTCACAGTAGCATTTTATTAACTGTGGCACTGAAAAGAGTAAAGGCCTGTTAAAAATACATTACCAGGAGGGTCTTTTTAATGATCTATAGATTTTTGGCGTACCTCTGTATTTTTATTTTGGTTATTCATGTTTATAAGTTTGTCAATAATAATCCTTGTGCTAGGCTCTAAGCTCTGATGCGTACAAATTGTAAAGGGTATAACCTGAACCTCTCTTGATTATTTTATGGTTAAACACAGGCTCTTTTTGGCCACTAACAAAAAATATGTTGCACAATTGTATTTTTTCTGATTAGCTACAACCTAATGGCCTATACAGAAAATGCACAGAGCATGCTGTAGTATGTATTTCTAACTGATATAGGTTCAATTAAGATTTATTCTAATGTGCCTGAAAGTTTATCAAAAATGTGTCTTACAGTAAAATCTGCATATGTTTGTATTTTAAGATGTTCTGATTATATATATATATATATATATATATATATATATATATATATATATATATAGATTATATTTATCAATTAACTAAATGCAAAGTGAGTGAACAGAAGAAAAAATCTAAATCAAATCCATATTTGGTGTGACCACCCTTTGCCTTCAAACAGCATCAAGCATCAATTCTTCTAGGTACACTTGCACACAGTTTTTGAAGGAACTCGGCAGGTAGGTTGGCCCAAACATCTTGAAGAACTAACCACAGTTCTTCTGTGGATTTAGGCAGCCTCAGTTGCTTTCTCTCTCTTCATGTAATCCCAGACAGACTCGATGATGTTGAGATCAGGGCTCTGTGGGGCCATACCATCACTTCCAGGACTCCTTGTTCTTCTTTACGCTGAAGATAGTTCTTAATGACTTTAGCTGTATGTTTGGGGTCGTTGTCATGCTGCAGAATAAATTTGGGGCCAATCAGATGCCTCCCTGATGGTATTGCATGATGGATAAGTATCTGCCTGTACTTCTCAGCATTGAGGAGACCATTAATTCTGACCAAATCCCCAACTCCATTTGCAGAAATGCAGCCCCAAACTTGCAAGGAACCTCCACCATGCTTCACTGTTGCCTGCAGACACTCATTCGTGTACGCTCTCCAGCCCTTCGGCGAACAAACTGCCTTCTGCTACAGCCAAATATTTCAAATTTTGACTCATCAGTCCAGAGCACCTGCTGCCATTTTTCTGCACCCCAGTTCCTGTGTTTTCGTGCATAGTTGAGTCGCTTGGCCTTGTTTCCACGTCGGAGGTATGGCTTTTTGGCCGCAAGTCTTCCATGAAGGCCACTTCTGACCAGACTTCTCCAGACAGTAGATGGGTGTACCAGGGTCCCACTGTTTTCTGCCAGTTCTGAGCTGCTGGCACTGCTGGACATCTTCCGATTGCAAAGGGAAGTAAGCATGATGTGTCTTTCATCTGCTGCAGTAAGTTTCCTTGGCCGACCACTGCGTCTACGGTCCTCAACGTTGCCCGTTTCTTTGTGCTTCTTCAAAAGAGCTTGGACAGCACATCTGGAAACCCCTGTCTGCCTTGAAAGGTAGTGGACAAAAAAATGAAAACACCTGGGCAAATGAGGGACACTGAGTATATTGAAAGCAAGGGCTTCCACACCGGTGTGGCTCATGAATTAAGCAAATTATATCCCAGCATGCTTAGGGTCATGTATAAAAATGCTGGACAGGCCTGGTTGCCTATAATTATGGCTAGCATGGCTGCAAGAGGAGACCTCAGTGACTTTGAAAGAGGGGTGATTGTTGGGGCGCATTTGGCAGGAGCTTCAGTGACCCAGACAGCTCAACTTGCTAATGTTTCACGAGCAACGGTGTCCAAGGTGATGTCGGCATGGAACTCCGAGGGAAAGACATCATCAGCAAAGGGCAACAGTGGGCGGAAGCGCATACTCCAGGATCGTGATATCTGTGCATTAATTCGAAGTGCAAGGCAAAACAGGCGAGCAACTCCAGATCAATTGACTGCAAATTTCAACCTGGGGCACGAGCAGCCAGTTTCATCAAAAATGATTCGCCGAGAACTCCACAGAGCGGGATACCATAGTGGCCCAATGCCCTATTAAGTGACTTTACATTGGTGTTTCCACTTTTTGTCCACTACCTGTATATATATATATATATATATATATATATATATATATATATATATATATATATATATATATATATATGTGTGTGTGTGTTTGTGTGTGTGTTACGGTTCATGTGTAAAATCTATAGATGAACCGGTAAATGTGTAGATTTACCAGCTCAGCGGCCAATGTATAAAATAACTAAGGCGATGGTAGTAAACAATCTCTATTACTTACATCCACGATCACTGTCTGGCAACAACAATTCACAATACAAAATGACGTAGCATACTGTACGATTCTCACTGAAATGCAAAACATGCGTGCACTTAGGTTATGCTTTTTTCAAAATGAGTTCAACTGAATAATACTAAATCACACTTAGTAGAGGCTTAGAGTTTTGCTTAAAATACATTTTTAATTGAAAATAGAATTGGGAAAGTGCTTTTTTCATAAAGTGAAAGACAAGGGGGATAAGGGGGAAGAAAAATAAATAATAAATTAATTAATTTACCAAAGTACAGTACGTAAAAGATCTTACAGAAATCTATATTTTAAAAAAAAAAATTTTTGCCATTAAGTCCCTTATGTTACTATTATTTCCGATTATATCTACCATCTCCTTAGTTATTTTATAGATTGACCGCTGAGCTGGTAAATCTACACATTTACCGATTAAAATCTATAGATTTACTGATTTTACACATGAACTGTAAGATTATATATGTTGCGTGATTGAGTCTTTGTAAAACAGCTCTCACTACGAGTTTTCTGATAGTTCCCCTGCAATTTATTGCTGGAAGTCGGTTTGCCACTTCCACAGAATCAGAAACTCGGCTTCTGAAGACTGAGCTATAAACGCTGTGCAACTGCACTCCATTTAAAACAAAAAAAAGAATCTTTCTTTCAACAGCCAACATCGCTTGGTGACTAGTCTGCTTTTCTAAACCTACAGCATCTGCTGTCTCTGTGTATTTCCTCTGCTTTTTGCAGCTAAAATAAATAAAAGATAGCAAAGAGAGACACGTATTCCTCCACCGGGACCCACTGTTGAGTCGACGCCACTGGGCTGACTCGGCCCGCCCACTCGGTGTGTTTGCTTTTTCACTGCCTTACAGTTAAACAAAATAAGTCTCTCTCTTTTTTTATATATATACGTGCAGGCTGTGCTCCACTCCACTGTAAGCTACGCGCTGCTCTGGTTGTATGACTGCATGCGGTCCAGACTGGTACTGTCTGTAGGCAGTGCTCCATGCTGCTGCAAGCTGCACGCTGCCCTAGTCGTGTTACTGCCAACGGTCCACACTAGACACCCGGCCCAGTAACCTCGGTGTTCAGTGCCCTCATTGCCTCTGTGCTTTGGCGTCCCTGGTGTCTTGGTGCCTTAGTGCTGACCCCAGAGCCTCGGCGCCCTCGGTGCTCAGACACTCCCTGCATCGTTGCCCTCGTGCTTCGGTACCTCAGAGCCTACCCACAGAACAAACACCTCCATTGTGTCAGGTGCGTGGGTATGCAGCACGCCTCCTCCACCTTAGGAGACGAGACATTCTGATCAATCTGCGCAGTGTCCCAGCCACAGACCCTTGCAGAGTTCACGGGTGCAGCTTCCTCAGCCAGCTTAGCTGAGCCCTCTGCAGCATTGGGAGCCCTGCACAGGCCAGGGTCCCGGACACAGTCAAGTTGGCCTTGCTGGAATGTCTCCCCTGGCCATACTTTCGGCTCCAGTTCAGCCTCAGCAGCCCCAGCAGGGCCCCTGTAGGCTTGCGGCCTCAGACCCACCCCTTCTCACTACACCATCTGCACTACTGGCACACTTGCACCTCAGACTGTTGGGTGCTCGCCACCGTACACACCGGTTACGTGCGGGCCCTCCTTCCTTTCGAGGGATCATGGTTGCATGCGTGAGCAACCCTTTCCAGGTCTTGGCCCTCAGTCAAGAAGTAAAAAATTACTTAAAAAACAAGCCATTCGCCTCATAGAACCCACCTCTTAGGAAGAGGGGTTCTACTCAAGGTACTTTCTAGTGCTAAAAAATGTAAGGAAATTTGATAGTCCATATTAATATTTGGGATGTATGGTACTTTCAGTGGAGAGATATTGAGCACAGAGTTTAGGTAGGGTATTTTGGAATGTAGATCTGACTAGAGTGAGAGCAAATATGACCATTTATGGGCATTTGTGTAGGGGGTTTTACAGCTCTGCTCTGCTTGATGGCATGGGGGGATGGGAGAATCTCAGAGAATCTACAGATGCAAAGGAATGTGTGTGAGGCTTGGAGACTTGCCACGTACAGGTATAGTTAGGAGGGGTCATAAATGACATCATTAAAAGGGTGTGTTTTGGAATCTACAAAACTGAAGTGAATGCATTGTGTGGTGCTCAGTTCTACCAATCTCACTGCAGCCCAGAGTGACGTGACTCTGTACAATAGTTATATTCTTGTACTTGTATTACAGCAATAAACATATTTTTGACTTTCACTAATATTGTTTTTCAGTTTTCATTAATTTTTCCTTACAAAAAGGATGGTGGCCTTCACCCCATCCTAGACCTGAGACACCTCAATGGGTTCTTGAGGTAGAGGAGGTTTTAAGTGGTCACACATCGCCACATCCTCCAGTCTGTCCGGCCGGGTTGACTGGTTTACCACTGTGGACTTAAAGGACGCATATTTTCATGTCCCTATTCGTCCAGCGCACAGAAAATATTTCTGCTTCGCTTTTCAGGGAAGCGTCTTCGAGTTTTCCGTGCTGCCATTCAGCCTCTCCTTAGCCCCCTGCACATTCTCAAAGTGCATGGATGCCATCCTAGCCCCCTTGCGGCTGCAAGGAATCAGGATATTGAATTACCTGGACAACTGGTTAATTTACTCCCAGTCACAGCAGAGAGCAGTGGCCCACATGGCGATAGTGAAGGAGCATCTGGGAAGACTGGATCCCACCCTCAATGATGTCAAAAGCCAATTAATACCGGTGCAGAGTACGGTTTACTTGGGTCTCCAGTTGGATTCCCTAACAATGTGAGCCTACCTGTCAGACGACAGAGTGGCGGCCGTTCACAACTGTGTAACCCTGTTTCCACAGGGATCCACTGTACAATTTGTGTTGTGCCAGAAATTACTGGGTCTGATGGCCATCCAGCTGGGGTTGCTCCATATGCGCTCAATTCAAACGTGGCTCAATGCCTTCTGGCTACATCCCATGCGCGACAGACACCGTCGGCTGATTGTGTCTCGCGTATGCTCTGAAGCCCTACACTGGTGGAGGCAAGCCTTTCACCTGCGCGAAGGCATAAGCATAGGAGTGATCCACAGTCATCAGGTAGTGACGATAGACGCATCCAACTCGAGTTGGGGTGCGGTCTGGTCAGGCAGAGGAGTCCGCGGGTCCTGGTTGGGTCGCTGGACATCCCTGCACATAAATGCGCTGGAACTGTGAGCAGTTCACCTCGCTCTCCAGCATTTCCTTCCAGTGCTCCGAAGGACAACATGTTAGTGGTAGCATATGTAAATCGCCAGGGAGGACTTCAGTACCCGGGGTTACACCGCATAGCCTTTCGGCTACTGACCTGGGTGAAAGAGAACCTGTTATCCCTCCAGGCTGTTCATCTCCCAGGAGTGGTGAATTGGGTGGTGGACCTCCTCTCTCTCTCTCTCTCGAGGGTCCTCACCTATCAGAATGGCGACTCCACCCTCAGGTGGTAGAGTGCATTTGGCAAAGTTTTGTTTCGATCTCTTTGCCACGGCAGAGACAACTCACTGCCCACTGTGGTTCTCCCTCCACCGCTGCGGCGGTCCACTAGGCGTCGATGCCCTAGCCCAGGGTTCTTCAATAGGTGGCCCGCGAGAGCCTTTCTTTTGGCCCGTCAAGCGTCAACTGTCCTTCATTACAAAAACTGAAATTGCTGATTCGCAAGATTATAAGGTCGCCACTGTCTACAGGGTATTTGCTTCCCCTAACAAGTGTTTTTTTTTTGGCAGCCTGTGGCAGAGTGGTTGCAGCTATGACATCACGGACCAGGAAGAAGCAACACATAAACAAAGAAGGGCGGTAGTGAAACTGCAGCGCTACGGCGCTCAGCGTTTTATTAAATAATAAACCAAAAGATTTAAACAAACAAGACAGAAACAAAAGGGCACATTGGCCAAACAAATAAACAAATAAGTATTGTGCTGGTGTAAACCAGCACACTTAGCAGTAGTTTTTAATAGTTGTTTTCCTCCTTGCTCGCTCTCCCGTACTCTCCTCTGTACACTCTCCGCGAGGGTAGAGAGCTGCAGGTTTATATACAGTGACCATCTCCCGATTAGCAACAATTAATCAATGAATTAACTCGGGAGATGATCACCGTCTGCACAAGTTTAATAAGGATGCGTGACTGTCAGCTAGCTAAATAAATCATTAGCTGATCAGTCACGCATCCTCACGAGGTTTTTAAAAACACAAAAACAATAACAAATATGCAGCGCTTTGCTATAATATAAGCATAAATCATAATATAAAATAAATAATAAACAAAGGGACTGGACACTCTGCCACACAGCCTAATACAGGAACAAGTCAGCTGATTGACCAAGCTTTCATTCTGCTGAGCTATCATTTTGGCATACGTCACAAATCTCCGCCCATTTGCTTAGTTTTAGTGCCTCATTGTTTGAGCAATGAGAGAAGGCTTTGTGCAATATGAAAACAGCAGTAGTAATATTATTTTCTTTAGTGCAGTGAAACTATCTGAATATTCTTACAAACATTGCTGCACATTAATTTGACCCCAAAAATCCACATATGTGTCTAAAATGGCAAGTGATGTGTGGGATTAATATAAAAACCAACAACAACAAAGTGATGCTTCAGATCTGGCAACCGAGTAGAATCGGGGCATAGAGCTGCAGGTAATGCACATCACTCGAAAATGCTTCACACTTTCCAGACATTGGCCAAACTAGCAAGGTAAATGCTACGTATAGTGATCAACGTTTTGTTTTGTTGTGATCCTATTTTCTGTTAGGAGGAGAGTAATAAACAAAAACCAAAATGGTGTTTTTTTTTTCTTTGTACAACACCCCCTTTTCCACATATGTTTTTTGAAGAGTTTATTTAAGTTAAATTTGACAGTTTTCACTTGCATGCACAGCTTTAAAAAAAGTAAACCCCAGTAATGCTATTACTTCATGAAAATGTGTCATTTGCCACTTAGTTTATGAAAAAGAAAAAAGCGATGTCTACTTATGTACTTTCTGCCTGAAATACACACGTGAAAAGTGTATAATTTTAAGTTTGACATCCTCTGCTTTATAGTTAATTCAGTGGAGCAAAGTAAAGCCTTCACATCCTATTCTGGAATAGTACACTTTACATATTTTAGGATAAATTATTGGAAATTGATTTAATGTTGTAAGATTTAGCTGGGAATTGTACAGCATGTGATTGGAACAGTGAAAGTAGTTTTTGTATTTATTTAACTTACATTACTAAATACGTTAGTAATGTACTTTAGCTTAGGTATTGTATTAAGTTATATGAGTGATTACCATAAAATGAGAAATAGTTTGATTTTATTATAGAAACACATGAAAAAAAACTTAAGTGCATATGTCTATTTCCTATATTTTGCATATGATAAATTATTGCAACTATTGCACTATTATAAGAATTGCACCTGCGGCACGGTGGATATGCACTGAAGTTTATTTTCCCCTCTGTTTACTGTCATGCCATGTATTTAATTTAGAAACTTTTCATTTACATTTAAACACATTGGAGCTAGAACATGCATATTTAGACAACGTGCTACACTTTTAATCAGGTGCTTAATAAGATGCTTATACAACATAAGTGCTTTCGTTAGTTAACTTAAATGCTTGCTGCACAGTAATTGTCAGAACATTTTCTAGTTTTAATAAAATTAAAATTAATTACATGCTGTTTTAATAGCATTACAGTGAAATTTGTATAATTATTTGTTTGCAAGATGTTGTTTGAATACTGGTCAGGAAATTATATTTGCTTTCTATTTTTATTATTAATGGCGATCAAACATTGTATCATATTAAGTAGTTATTTCTGAGATGTATAGGTTGATTGGTGCAAGTGCAGTGATGCAACATTTTGTTACTGTATGTAAAGTGTGATTGGATAGTCAGATTTTCATGACCATTTAAACAGCCCCCACCACTACGCACATCTTGAGTTGCCTGTGGCCCCCCCCAAGGTTTGGACATTGCCTTATCTAGCCCGCCAAAGAATGGAATTGAGTACCACTGCCCTAGCCCATGAGTGGCCCAGGACGCTCTTGTATGCATTCCCACCAAAACCATTGCTCCTGGCCTTTCTGGAGAAGGTCTGGAGAGAGAAGGCGACAGTTCTCCTGGTGGGCCCCAGATGGCCCAGAAGAACCTGATTTTCAAACCTTTGCCACTACGCATGGATCTTCTCAATCAGATGAGAGGCACTCTCTAACATCCAGAACCGGGCAGACTCCAACTGTGGGTCTGGTCCCTTAACGGAACTGTTTGTCCGCCTTAGGGTTCTCAGACACAGTTGTCAGTACACTGCAGAATGCTAGGGCCCCCTCCACAAGGTTGTTGTACGCCTATAAGTGGAGGTATTTCCAAAATTGATGTATGGCCAGATGTCATGACCCCATTTATTGCCCTATAGCAATCATTTTACAGATTCTGCAAGACTTGCTAGAGAAGGGTAGATCCCCCTCTACGCTGAAAGTGTACTTAGCAGCTATATCTACATGCCATGTCCCCATTGACTCAGTGTCAGGTTACGTCCTCCTAGAAAGGACAACCTCCCCAAGTGGAGTCTAGATGTGGTATTGGAGGCTCTCACTAAGGTCCCGTTTGTGCCTATATTTTCCATAGAGTTGAAATATCTCTCTGTGAAGAAAGCCTTTTTATTAGCCATCACCTCCGCAAAGCGGGTTAGTGAGCTACAGCTCCTGTATGCGTATTTTGGATGATGGAAACAGGGTGTCATTACACATGTATCCTGTTTTCCTTCCTAAGGTGGTTACGGCTTTCCACTTGAATCAATCAGTGGAACTAGAGGCTTTCCATTCCCCTCCTTTTTCTTCGGAGAAGGAACGGAAATTTAATTTTCTCTGTCTCCGGTTCGTGCATTAAGATGTTATGTGGATAGGACGAGAGCGTAGCGTCAGTCTGACCAGCTCTTCATCTGTCATGTGGAAAGGACTCTGAGTCAAGCCCTCTCGAAGCAGTGACTGTCCCACTGGATTGTGGAGACAGTTTCGACTGCATATACCAATGCCAGCCTACCCCCACCTGGGAGGGTGGCCACACACTCTACTAGAGGAGTGACTATGTCATGGGCTCTCTTTAGAGGAGCTTGATTGACCGATATTTGTACTGCGGCTAGCTGGGCTAATCCGCATACATTCACCAGGTTCAACTGACTTAATGTGGTAGATCGCTCTATGTCTTCATTAGGCAGAAGGGTCCTTGAAGTTGCACTCTCACACCACAAACATTAGTTTGGTGGTAGTAAGACGTCCCTCATCTGCTGTCCGCTCACACTCCCTCGTGATGGCTTTGATATACTTTTCCAAAAGTATGGTTGTTGGTTGTCTTTGAATTGAAAGGGAACATTAGGTTCAGGATGTAACCCCGGTTCCCTGAAAGAGAAGACAATCATCAAACTTTGTGAGGTCGCATCACTCGTATTCGCGGGTTCGATGCAAAAGAGATTGTGATCTTCACAGAGTGACTACTTATTCCCTCAGTAGGCGAGACTGAGGACGTCACTCCCCGGAGGGGCCTATCGGCAGCTCCGACATAAAATGCTCAGTGAATACCTGACCTGTGGCAGGCATATCCCAAAAGTATGGTTGTTGGTAATCTTCTCTTTCAAGGAACCAGGGTTACATCCGTAAACTGACGTTTTGAAATTCATACCGTATAGTTAGCAACGTTTTTCTCTGTCTCCATCTGGTTTGCGACTGCTGTATAATCCAGTTTATATCCCGCCTGTCATATTTGTTTTTGTTGAGTTGAATTTGTTTGAATTTCAGAAAGCCAGATTTCCATTACATGAGAGTAGATGTTAAAACTTCATGCTGATTTGAACTTGGCTCTCGCCAAGATAAGCACCAACTAAGACGTAGCTTCACAGTAAACTAATGTGATCCATATGTGTCTCCATCCATTTGCGCTTCCTTCCATATGATGATGTAGATATCCTTCTGTCTGGTGTTGATGGCTGAAGTGTAATGCTGGCTCCAGGGATCAGCTTATTTTGCCTCCCTAGCGCATCAGCACACACAACGGCTGCGATGCTGGCTCCGGGGATCAACCATAATGCGGTCTCCCCAGCGCATCAGCATGACAACCGTCTGGATTGAGCTAAGTAGGGTACATCTCTGGGGTCTTCAAGTGGGCACCTTCCATCCTCGGTGTTTCGTCGACTAGCCCACGACACCTCAAGAGGGCTCGACGGTGATTCTGGCGTCCCAGCATCACCCCCTCCGTCCCCCACTCAACTCAGCCCAGCTTACTTACCTGTATATCAGCCTTTCTTTCTTTCTATTGTGCTTGAGATCCCCAGCCAGAATCTTTCCGTCTCAACCACAGCCAGTTGCTGCTCCTCTCTGCTGCTTCAGATAAGTTCTTCACTGTGCGACGCAACTCTTGGCCATTGAATCCGACATCTCTGAGAAACCGGGTTGTAGAGTGTGCCACAAATCCTCGACATCCCACTTCCACTGGGTAAACCCAGACTCTCCATCCTCGCTGTTCCGCTTCAGTGGCTAGTTGAGCATACCGCAGTTTCTTCCTCTCATACGCCTCATCTACAGCATCCTCCCATGGCACTGTTAACTCCACCAGGTGAACAAGGCGTGCTGATCCAGACCACAAGACAATATCTGGTCGAAGGTTTGTGGTGGCAATCTCAGGTGGAAAAATAAGCCGTTGACCAACATCCGCCAGCATTTTCCAGTCTCTAGCAGCTTCCAGTTGTCCTGGGCGAGGATTGGTTTTAACACCTTTTCTTGGTGGTTGCTCTCCTGGGCGGAGGAATGTTGTCTTTGTGTGTAATGTTTTGATGGAACAGGTGGCAACTTATTGGTCATGTTACGCTTGTCTTCCAATGCTAAGGCCAAACATCGCAGCACCTGGTCATGGCGCCAAGTAAACCGTCCTGGCTAAGAGCCACCTTACATCCTGTCAAAATGTGCCTTAATGTTGCAGGTGATGAACACAAAGGACATGAGGGATCCTCTCCTACCCAGAGGTTTAGGTTCTGTGGTGATGGGAGAACATCATATGTTGACCTTAGAAGGAAACTGATCCTGCTCTGTTCCATTGACCATAGGTCTTGCCAGCCAATCTTGCGTTGTTCCACACTCTCCCATCTCATCCATTCTCCCTGCTTGCCCTGGGAAATGGCCTTTATACACCTCATCCTCTCCTCCTGCTTTTGCACCTCGTTGACTACAAGCTTCCTCCGTTGCGCTGGGGCTGCCTTGTGCCATGTAGGAGGAGCTGAACTGAGACCAAGACCCCCTCTTCCATGCTGAACTTGCCCCATGATATCACCAATCCGAAGGGCAGCCTTTGCATCCTCCACAGCTTTCTTTGCCACCCACTTTCTTCCAGTTTTCAACACAGGTGCTGCCTCCCTTACGCATTTGTCGCGTGACTCTACTAATGTCATTTCCAGTCGGACCTTGGCGACTTAAACTCCTCAGTTAGAGCGGAGACAGGTAGCTGCAGTATTCCTTTACCATAAAGTCCCACTCTGCTGAGGCAGCGTGGAACTCCCAACCATTTCCTGATGTGTGAACTGATTAAAGCTTCCAGCTTCTCTACTGTTGTCAAAGAAACCTCGTACACAGTCAGTGGCCACAGCAGCCGTGGCAGTAGGCCAAACTGAAAGCACCAGAGTTTTAGTTTGCCTGGTAAAGCGCTGCTGTCTATGCTCTTCAACCCTTCCACAGCTTGTTGTCTAACTTCTCCCACACGAACTGTGTCCTTTAGATCCCCGTCGTACCATCTCCCAAGGCTCTTCACTGGCTTCTCAGACACTGCTGGTATTGCCTCACCATTAATGAAGAACGTTTTATCTACTACTTTACCTTTAATTATAGAGATGCTCCTTGATTTAGTGGGCTTGAATTGCATTCGTGCCCATTCAATGTTATTGGTTAATTTGCCCAATAACCGATTAGTGCAGGCTACTGTTGTAGTCATGGTTGTCATGTCATCCATGTATGCTCGAATTGGTGGTAGTCGTATTCCAGAAGCCACGCTCTCCTCCCACTACCCATTTTGATGCCCTAATGATTACTTCCATTGCCATGGTAAAAGCCAGTGGAGAAATGGTGCATCCTGCCATTATTCCAACTTCTAGGCATTGCCATGTAGTGCTGAATTCTGAAGTTGAGAAACTAAATTGCAAATCTCCAAAGTAGGCTTTGACTAGATTTGTTATTGTCATTGGTACACTGAAAAATCAAATGCTGCCCAAAGAAGTTCATGTGGCACTGAACCATATGCATTAGCCAAATCCAGGAATGTCACATGGAGCTCCTTCCTCTCCTTTTTAGCTGATTGAATTTGTTGCCAGATCACATTGATGTGTTCTAAGCATCCTGGGAAACCTGGAATGCCCGCTTTTGTATTGAAGTGTCAATGAAGCAGTTCTTTAATAGGTAAGTTGACAATCTCTGAGCAATAATGCTGAAGAAAATCTTGCCTTCTACGTTTAATAGGGAAATAGGGCGAAACTGACTGATGCTGCTAGAATCTTTTTCTTTAGGTATAAAGACTCCACCTGCTCGGCGCCATGCTCTTGGTACAACCTGTTTTTCCCATGCTACTTTCATCAGTTTCCACAGGATTCGTGAGAACTCCTGAAGCGCTCTTGTACACTCTGTACGGAACTCCATTAGGCCCTGGAGATGATGAAGCCCTTGCTTTTTTCACAGCTTGCTCTACTTCTTTCCACTTAGGTGCACAGTCCTCCATTTGGTATTCTGGTGGATTGATAGGTGGGATGTCTGAAGGAATTGACATAGGCTCCTGCCTTTTGAATCTGTATGCTTTCCTCCAAATATCTCTCCAACTCAAACTTAGATGCTTTTAGTGTGCCATTCTTCTCACTGGTGAATAACTTCTTTACAAATTTGAATGGGTCTTTATAAAAGTTAGTTCTCGCACGCTCCTTCTTTTGTAGCGTTTCCGAGGCGCTCAGCTCTGCGCAATGTTGCAAGCTTATGTTTTATGACCCTTTGTAAGAGATTGAGTCCCTCCTTCTGACTTTCTTCTGCTCTTCTCCATTGCTTCCTCAGCTGTCTCCTTTCTCTAACTAAGCTGCTCAATCTTCTGCTGCCGTCTAGACTTTCCAGGAATAGTTTGTACTTTTTCCTTCCTTTTTTCAACTCCAAACCTCTCGCTTCCATATGCGTAGATGATGTCCCCAAATTTATCCAGTTTCTTTTCAACTGTTCCACTTAACCTTTCCAATGCAAAGCAGAGATCTGTGTTTACTGTGTCCCATGCAGTTTTCTCACTAGCTCTTGGCCATTTAACTCCAGGCTTGTGCCCGTTGAGGTTCTTTTCTCTCTTACGCTGGTTTGTCTGCCCGGGTTCACAAGGATCATTATGTTCATCACTAACTGTGTCCATGCAAGTCCTCCTCACATCTATGACAGGGTGCTGATATCCTGCGAACTGTGGTTTGCTTCCTGTCGCTGGATTTCATTCGACTGACTTGACTGACTTCGTAAGAAGTACTGATCAATGCGAGGCCCTTGTCCCTTCTCCCTCAAGCATTTCATTCTCCCTTGATGAATCTTCAAACACCTGACTGTTGTCGCCTTGCTCCAGCCGCAGACACAAACCTGGAGTTCCATGTCTTTGCTAACTGCAGATCTTGAACTAGTCTTTGTGAAGTACTCTCTATACTCATATCCGTTTCCGCTCCTAAGTCCTTAACCGTGTTGTCCAACGTTGAGTCATCTTCCGCCCGCCTCGCAGACTCTAGGGATATTTTCCTGTTTAATTTCTTTGAAGCCTTGGGCGGGTGTCTCCAGCATCCTGTAAACACAAAGCTGGATACTGCCGACAAGGGTAGCTAACCCTTGCCAGCCCCAATGGGGTCTCTTTCCTCCAGTCAGCTGTCTCTTCAGGCTGTCACGAGGTCTTTCCCTTGTTGCCAGCTGCACTATTCACAGCAGTCACTGGACATATCCAGATCTTCATGATTTCCATTACATGAGAGTAGATGTTAAAACTTCATGTTGATTTGAACTTGGCTCTCGCCAAGATAAGCACCAACTAAGACGTAGCTTCACAGTAAACTAATGTGATCCATATGTGTCTCCATCCATTTGCGCTTCCTTCCATATGATGATATAGATATCCTTCTGTCTGGTGTTGATGGCTGAAGTGTAATGCTGGCTCCAGGGATCAGCTTATTTTGCCTCCCTAGCGCATCAGCACACAACGGCTGCGATGCTGGCTCCGGGATCAACCATAATGCGGTCTCCCCAGCGCATCAGCATGACAACCGTCTGGATTGAGCTAAGTAGGGTACATCTCTGGGGTCTTCAAGTGGGCACCTTCCATCCTCGGTGTTTCGTCGACTAGCCCACGACACCTCAAGAGGGCTCGACGGTGATTCTGAAAACAGTGACAGTAACGTTTTAATCACCATTTTAGTGTTTGGAGCATCTTTCTTTTGTAGTATGTTTTGTAATTCAGTGTTCAGTGTAAATTGATGTTCAGTCATTTTCTCTTGTGTAGAGTGAAGTGAGAAAAGCGTTCCTTTGAAAAGGGACTGACAGTGATGTGAGCCAATCACATGACAGACGGAGACTATTGACCGGTGGTGTAAGGATGTGCCATTCTAAAGTGGAATGTGGAAACAGGGTATTAGAGTGGCGGTATTTAGATCTGTATTTTAAATATTCTACTATATATCAGTAAATTAAAAAAAATAGCTAGACACTACAATATATTAGGCTGAATAAAACGCAACATCAAATTACTGTACAAAACATCTTCAGTCTGGGATTACTTTATAGCTGGATGACTGATTTACATGTAAATTTAATTATTCAATCCCTGGGGCAAAAGACAGGATTTGAAAACATGGCCCTGCTGGTTACCAGTCAGGGTGCCTCTAGCTATCTACAGGACAACAAGACAACACCAAATGCATTTCCTTTGTTTTGAAGCAACACCTTCCTACGCCAATTTCTCACCCTTCTGCAGTCTTGACACAAACCAATAAAGAAGTGGTAATTAATGAATGTTTTTTGACAGCTGTCAAGAACATCTTGTGTTAAAATGAGTAAAACTGTCAAATCTGTTTATTTGTGGTTCCGTACATTCATAGCATCATCTTTATAATCTGAAAATGGGCAGCCTTCAAGATTTGTCTTCGACTGTTAAAATACATAGTTAAAAGCTAAACTAAATGTGAATATCGATTTGCTTACCCTGGCAACAGGAGAAAACTGATAGTTTAAGAGAAATACCTGCTGTAGTTTTAGAACAGTCAGATGGGTAACTTTCATCGATTAGCCCACAGCACCTCAGGCACCTCCTGGCGTTCCAGCTCCACCCCCTATGGACCTTTTCCTTGTTGAAGGTGTTGTTGCTAAGGTTTTAAAATGTATTCTCTTACCTCTGCCATTTTCACTGCTCCTCTTATTATTTGAATGCCACCCTGCCCATCACATCTCAGTATCTCTGCTAAAAGCCTAACCTGGATGCAGCTGAGTTTTGGGTGGTATGGCATTTCCTGATTTGTGGCTTCAAGCTTAAACCATAACTATTTTTAACAAAGTTTTTTGTAATATTATGCAGGTTATCTTTTGTATTAAAGCAGATCTCTGCACCTAGAAAAGTACAGTAGATGACACCATATGCAGAAGAAGTGTTTCTGTGCTTCATTAGATTTATATTTAAATTAATTGGCACACAGAAGAGAGGTGTAACCCTCTGAGTGTAATAAAGAATAAAGAATGACTTTACATCTCCTGACCAAAGAATAAATTCAATAACAAAATATTTACCCCATTCCCCCCTCATGTGACGCAGGTGAAGTGATGCCATGGATGTGACATTACGTTCAAGAAACCAACAACAGTTTCTTGAATACAAATTTCATTTATCAATATACACAAAAAAATTCTAATAGTGCATGAGTTAGAGCTGTGTTATAAAGGCCCATGTTTGGCACAGCAGTATTAACTGTAACAGGGCGATGTTACATACATGGGTCGTCACTGAATCAGACACAGAGCAGTGGGTTTTGACACGCCACGCAGGTGCACAGATTTAATAACAACACAGGCCCCCAAGCTAAAAATAAAAGTTTGTCCACAAATGGCAAGCGCTAGTCCCACTAAAAGGAACGTCCTGCTCCAGGAACCTACCATACTATTAACCCTCACTGTACTGAGTTTGGGATTAAATCCCCTAAACTAGTCCCGGCATCCTCACTGTGACTCAGACCTCTTCAGATGGCCTCGGCTAGGCAATGCCTTCATGCACACTCTCCTTCTCGATGTCAACAAGCAAGCTTTCACTCAACGCCCGTCTGTGTAGCTATGGTGTTACAGTCGCCACGACCGTTGCTGCAGCTGAACCAGCGACAGGGTCCTCCCTGTCACAGGCACCCTTTCTGGATATTTCTTGTAGTTCCAATCCTGATGCATTTCTGATTGCATATGAAGCACAGAAGAGTGATAAGTGAGACTGGCAAAAAGATGGAGTAAGGAAGCTTTATTAAATTGTATTTGTACTGTGCCCATCCAGTTACATCACAGTTAAGATAATATTTAATAAGAAGCAGCATGGCAGGTATCGTATGAACCTTTCTCTGTATCCAGCTATCCCTCCTTGTGTGTTAGGAATTAAAATTACAGTGCTTTGAAATGTAATATTCATTGCTCATATTTTTTTCTAATTTTCAAACAGCAGTGGAATGAGGATTGAACAATATTGTTATCTGCCACATTGATGTTAGTGTTGCCAGCTTTTCTAAATGTCATACACATTATTTTTGAATATACTGACAGTGGGGTTACTTGCTCACATTTTATAGCTCTAGTTTTGGCATGTACTTGGTCTGGCTTGGCGCTGATATACTGTAAGTCATCTCTTTGAGTATGGTAGTTTCCTGTTTCTCAAAACTATATATGATTCTCAGTCTTGATTTTCTATTTATAGACTTTGCCACAATGCTGCTTCCATTGACTAACCTGTGAATTATTGTAATTAATAATAAAGGAAAATATTTAAAGTGATTGTGTAGGCACATTTAACAGCCCCTCACAGAACAAAACAGCCCACTAAGATAAATAATCTCTTGATATTACAATAAATAAATAAATAAATAAATAAACTACAAAAAAAAGCTCAACTGCTGTAACAAATCATTTGTGTTTTTTAGGGAGGCGTAGCAATAGCCTGGCTCCCTTATGTGAATATGAATTAGCTTCCGTTTAAAAAAAAAACCTGGGCTGTGCTTTATCTTTTATCTATGTTTCTTTGCTTATCCACCTCTCAGGCAACAGTTTAAAAATGATCTAGGGATGACAGCCCTGAGTTGTTAATATCTTTACTCACACATTCATTATTTTTTTATCCACAAGGCACAAACGTGTTTTCTGTTTACACCTTGTTTAATGATTTATTGATGATAGATTTAAAAAGCTAATTTATTAAACATTGCCCTTGCTGACAAAGTTCATGGTGTGATGTCACAAGATGGCCATTGAAATAGGAAAAATAAATATGATTTTGAACAAGCGTATAAAACAATATTGTTGCTGGTATACCTTTGAGTAGACACACTACATGGCTTCAATGTTCTTTATTGTGCTCATAAAATACCCGTATTTATTTATTTATTTATTTATTTATTTATTTATTCAGGTCATTTTGAAAACAGTATTAATCGTGCAAACAAACCATTCAGATTTGACCAAACTACAGTTTTGCAGAGCAGTACAGGATACTAGTCTTATGGAATACTGTGAATACTGGGCAAAACATACAGTAAAATGTATTAACATACAGCCAATTAAAACAACATAAAACTGGAAAATCAAACAATACGTTATTACATATTAAGAAAACGTAATAAGAAAATAACTCAATAACTCGTTTTTCAAATGTACATGTTTGATGTTGACTCTATAATTGGGAATAATTATTTAACAGTGTAGAGTTTGTTGATTTCTACAATTATAGGCATGAGCCGTAAGTACTACCTGCAGCAGAATGAATGTCATCTCCTCTAACTCAGGAAGGCAAAACGAAATGTAAACAAAAGTAAGACAAATGGATCTTACAAATTGACTGGTCTGTATACATTATTGCAAAGGGTAAGTGAAAAAAAGAGAGTATTTGTTCAATAATAGTATTATTAGTATTGAGAGACTTTGGACAGAGAAGGAGAACAACTATTGCCAATAGCTATGGGCCAAAAATGTAAAAATTTTAACAACTTTTTACCAGTGCTTTACACGTCAGTATAGTTTAAAAGATTTGCAGGGAAACTGCCACAGCTCTCAATAAATTAAATGTTTCAATGCTGTTTCTATCTCTGTGACATATGGATGTAAAAATCAGTGAATCACGATTGTTTAGTATCAGCCAGGGGGAACCCCAGAATAACACCAGTACTTGTTGTAGCCTGTGTTATTGTTCAGAGAATAAACAAGAACAAATGTGCATGACACCTTGTATACAAAAAGAAAAAAGGAAGCCTAATATTAGAATGTAACCCCAGAAGGAAATCAACGGTGGTATTTAAGCTTACAGTACTTACATGAACAATCAACAATCAGATCATGAACAATACAAAAAGACTAGCATAACGTAATTACAATGAAACCTGAAGAAATAGCTTTTAAAATGGATGTATTTTTTCTTCTAATTTAGGTTCATGGATGTTTTCCAGAGCTAATATGATTTGCTTATAAATTTCAAGAGAGTGCTTGAAAGCTTAATGCAGGTTTTCTTTCTTTTTTTGTGCAAATGCAGACATCAGGTATAATTTAATTGTTAAACCATTCTGTGATACAGTTGTTTAAATATCCAGTGTCCATGATCAAAGGCAATCTCCAAATTCTCAGATTAATTACCAACAAGTACTTTATTCAGACAGCTGTTGTTTCATTAACATTTGCCAACATATTCTAATATATATGCATTACTCCCATTAGTTCTGAGGACATCTTGACCAGTTTTAGCAACCCTCCTTTGGCATTTCCATATATCTCTTCTTTAAACTATCTATTTGTAAAGCCTGCCACAGCATATGTAATCTTTATCATGTAATCCTGTCTAAAACAATAGGCCAAATGGCCTTACTTAATGTGGTTGTGTAAAATGCTCCTACAGTTTGCTGTGTATGCAGTCGTTGGTATTATTGAAAAACTAAATATATACGCGACGTGCATTTTAGTGGTGCCTGGTAACATAAGCGCAATATTGCAATACAGTATGCACATTTTCACTTAAAATATAACATTTGAAAAACAAACATTTAAGCACTGCATATTCACAGTCGAAATCATCAGACCAGGAACAATTTTTAAGGCTTTAAATACAGTTTCTGTTTAAATCAAGAAATACGGCACTGCCTGGTATCTTACATAAAGTAGTTTTTCAGAAAAAAATACTCACTTCCAGACAAAGCTTACAAAAGTTTTATTAACTCTTTACTGTTCAGAGGAAGCTAGAGTTATAAGTGAGATTAGTTCTATGTAACTATGGATATGGAAGATTGACATGGGCTTTAGTCCCTGTTCTCACAACAGCTTTAGGCAGAGAAATACTCACACACACACACACATTATATATATATATATAGAGAGAGAGAGAGAGAGAGAGAGAGAGAGAGAGAGAGAGAGAGAGAGAGAGAGAATAATAGATGGGCTTCAGTGAGAGACAGGAAAATAATTCATCATAAACTACGAGACCGTACTCCATCTATTATTTTTTATAATACATGGATATTACTATCTGTAATAAAAAAAAAGACAATAAACAGGTATTAAGGTTCAAATTGCAACTGAATTTAATGAATAATAATAACGTAATTTAAGAATCTTTAATATAATTTTCTTTTGATAATTCAGGAACGGTGAATTAAACTGGGTAGATAATGAACTGCAAAAAATATCGTATTTTTAAGGAAAAGGTGTTTCAATGGGGTATGCTTTTTTTTCTTAGTCGCTGTCAGAGTAGAAGATTATTTGTCTTGCTTGCTTCACAGAGACAGATTTGTTAAAAGTGCGAAAAAAAACACGAATTGTGGGTGTTGTCGAGTGATTGAAAACAAAACATTTTGTGTTTGAAATACAGGTCAAAGGTCAAGTATAATCCTTTGGACGAATATGCCATTTTGACGCCACTACTGTGGTGCTATATATAAATGACCAATTTCAAAACTTCTTTGCAATGAAACATATTTATTTTCTCCTTTGAAACTGTTACAAGAAATTGGTAAGAAATTGGTTACAAGAAAATAATCAGTTTGTTTTCTTTTCCTTTTGTCAGGAACTAACTTTCAAGCCTCTGACCCTTCCTCCCTTCCTTTTAGAAATGAACGGGTTTCTTGGTAATGCAGTTTGCTTTAGTATTTAGTCCCATCGCAGTCTGTAGGAACTGTAACTTCAAACAAACAAACAAAGAAACAACAAAACAAGTTGTAACATGTGGTATTATGACTTTTTTTTGAATGGCCCAGGATGCGAATATAGCCATCATCCACATATATATATATATATATATATATATATATATATATATATAGCAGGGCCAAGGATGCACATACAGTCTTACTCAGAGGACCTAAATAAAAAATGCAGCACAAATGCCTTAAATATATTAACTTTATGGAATAATTAATCAAGTCAAAGATGTCCAAAAGTTACGATTCCCCATACAAAAAAAGTTGAGTTTTCTGTACAACAATTATAAGTACCATTTTACAGTACAGTACAGGTTTTGCTGAACAATAACATCTTGTTCCAAAATATATTTAGTTGCAAACTAACAGGCATATTTCTTCAAAAACAGCTCTTCAAATTCAAAGTGTTTTTCTTTTTTTTTTAGGGAATTACTTTATTGTAGCATTTACAGTTATTCAAGCACAAAATAAATGTGGGTTTAGACAAATAGACAACACTCGCACATATATCCTCATGCACACACGTTCTCTCTATGAAAACACAGACCCAGCTATTCTTGGAGTTTATATTTTATTTGTATACCAGTGGCTTGTTTCCGCATGTACAGCTTAAGCTTCACTATATTTTCCAGACCAGCCACTCACTATAGATGGAAAAATTGGCTTATTTATCAGTGCTACTTTATATAGCTCATGCATTGTTTTAATCAGAATGCCAATACAATCTGCTTGTTTCCTTGATGAGAAAAATCATTATTAGATACTTTTGACTTTTTTTATTTTTCTGAATAGTCTCATAGCAACCTGTCGGAATGGATAAACATCTTGCAGAGAAGACAGTTTTAATGGCTAACAGCGTGAAAAGTTTGCATTGGCCTAGAGGCTGTTGTTAGCTGCTGCTGAGACATGACAAGCACAGTCTTGTCTTCCTGCACCCTCTGTGCAAGCTAGAGATCCTCAGAGAAATCAAAAAAGCCCAGAATAGGAGTGGATTGTGCTTTGTACCTGATGCACTAATGAGAAAATTGTGTCAGCATAATATGATCACAGCAAAGCAAAAGTGGACGTCCGCTATCAAAACATATCCTAAAGATATTTTTACTCTTCATAAATGAGCCATTTCAAGGGGATCAGACTGCATAGTAGCTGCTGTGTTAAACAGTGAGTCCTTCTTTTAAATCCTACTTCTAACACTGACTTTAAAAAAAACACAAAAAAATCCAGCAAATACTGTATTAGCAAATATTAGCTATTTATTTGACACAATCCTTCAGTTGTGTTGATGAAATAGCTGAATTAAGTCAACAAGTGGACTTACATTTGAGATAGTTCTTAATAGTAATACACTTACTCCACAATGTATTTCATATTCAGGTAAAACATTTGCAATAAATGCATTTTTTGATTAAGACTTTAAATAACTCTTGCTTGCAATCCAGCATTGGGAAGTCCTGTATTAATGTACTGCAGATGCTATGATTAGTATAAATGTGCCTTCCTGTATATTCTGGGTAACATTGCTGACAGTTAATTCACTCCCATTGGTCCTTGTGGATGCCCTACTGAAGGTACTTTGTTTTGCTTTGTTGGGATGAAGATAAAAGGCAGGTGGATTTTTCAGAAGTTTTCCAGTGAAGCTATGGGTCACAAGCAGGTTACTGGCTCTTCAAACATGAATCCGCTGTGAGATTCTTTGTTCAGTTCGTCTAGATTTTTGTGATTTTTTTGTACTTTCATTAAAGGTCATGGTGGCATAAGTAGCTCCATTTTCATCTGTGTTTATAAAAAAGAAATCCTCTTAGTTGTCTGTTTCTTTCTTTTCCTCTGTGTCCGAAAATATAACTGGACATCAAACCAAACTTTACCATCAACACTAGTAGCTGTGTCAGGTTTTAGGGCATCAGAATGTCTTATTATTTGAATGTTTCTTTTTTGTTATTGTGGGGTGATGTTGTGTTTTATCCTGGCCTTCTCATTACAGTTTTTTAATTGTACCCACAAATACTTTGTTTAAAGTTGTGTCTCCCTCTCTCTGAGTGGTCCGGAGGTGGGTCTTGGGGGGTCGATCGATCAATAAAAATGACTCTTTGCTGTTCCTTCACTCTTGCCCTTCCAGGAGAAACGACAGCGGGAGCTGGGTTTGGAAACCTGGAGTTCACAACATAAAAACAGATCGCCAGTGTCTGGAATGAGAAAAGGGGCAAGCAAGCCCGGCTGAGGAAGACAGCCGCTACATATTATTTAATAATTATTACATACCTGAGTGGGACGTTAACAGTTTAGTTGGAGAAGTCTGGGCAACCCTGTGAGTGATAGTGAGAGAACAGCAAAGTGAAACTGAGACCGGAGCCACACTGAATAGCGGAGGCTGCAGGACGCTGCAAGAAGCAGCAACATTTGTTTGTAGTTTTGTTATTGTGTTTTATTTTCCTTTTGCTTTCGCCTTTTGGTTTTGGAATATTATTTAAGAACATAAGAACACAAGAAAGTTTACAAACGAGAGGAGACCATTCGGCCCATCTTGCTCGTTTGGTTGTTAGTAGCTTGTTGATCCCAGAATCTCATCAAGCAGCTTCTTGAATCAGATCACCGTGTAGTCTTCTTTGTTCAAGACTGAATAGATTAAATTCTTTTAGTCTGTCTGCATATGACATGCCTTTTAAACCCGGGATAATTCTGGTCGCTCTTCTTTACACTCTTTCTAGAGCAGCAATATCTTTTTTGTAATGAGGTGACCAGAACTGAACACAGTATTCTAGATGAGGTCTTACTAATGCGTTGTATAGTTTTAACATTACTTCCCTTGATTTAAATTCAACACTTTTCACAGTATATCCGAGCATCTTATTGGCATTTATTATAGCTTCCCCACATTGTCTAGATGAAGACATTTCTGAGTCAACATAAACTCCTAGGTCTTTTTCATAGATTCAATTTCATATTCTTCAATTTCAGTATCTCCCATATGATATTTATAATGCACATTGTTATTGCCTGCGTGCAGTACTTTACACTTTTCTCTATTAAATGTCATTTGCCATGTGTCTGCCCAGTTCTGAATGCTGTCTAGATCATTTTGAATGACCTTTGCTGCTGCAACAGTGATTTAGCACCTGTGAGTGCAACCCAAACAGTGTGTATCCCTACCATTGTTGGTAGCCCCTGGGAACTACCTAAATACCATTGTCAGTATTTGGGGCATGGCATAAGAGCGCCCTCTGCAGGAATAAATAAAACAGTGCAGCCCAGTGGTGTTTAAAATAAACTTTCTGACTCCTGTGTCCAGTGAATTCCACACAACCCAGCGGATGGGTTTTGTCATTCCTATGACAGTGGATGGTACAAGCTCTCTTGGATTCAGGTGTGGTCAGTCGCTAATAGAAGAAGGGTTAATGTCACCGGGGTACAAACAAATAACAGGACAGGTTCATATTAAATGCATTCACAGTGATATGAGCACTTATCCAAAGATTGCTATAAATTTAAAAATTGGCCAGCAGGTGAAGCGAGTACAACTGGTGCCTTGCTTACCAGTGCCTGTCATTTTTGGGCAGGACTGTGAGCAGTTCAAAGATTCTTTGGCTGCTGTGACAGCCCCGTCCTCCCTATTGGCTAAGAAAGAGGCCTGGGCACTGGTGATGGAATTTCCTGATGTGTTCTCTGCAGTCACGGGCCAGACTCACATAGCCCAACATCACATTGAAGCTGAACCTGAATGCAAACAGCAGGTAGTAAAAGCAGAAATTGACGAAATGCTCAGGCTGGGGGTAATAAAGGAGTCCCAAAGTGGCTGGAATAGTCAAATTGTTTTAGTGGATAAGCCAGATGGATCGATTCGGTTTTGTATTGACTTCAAGAGGGTAAATGAAAAATTGAAGTTTGATGCTTATCCCATGCCCCGGGTAGATGAGTTGCAGGAACGTCTAGGCACAGCGCATTTTATGACAACACTGGATTTAATGAAGGGGTACTAACAGATACCCCTAACCCTGGAATCCCAAGAGAGAACCACATTTTTCGACTCCCTTTGGGTTATACCGATTTAAGACCATGCCCTTTAGGTTGCATGGAGCACCAGCCACTTTCCAGTGGTTGATGGATCACATTTTACAGCCTCATCAGCAGTATGCCGCTGCTTACATTGATGACGTGGTTATCCACAGTGAGGATTAGGCTAGTCATCTGTGTAAAGTAGCGGCAGTACTGCAATCTTTGCGAGAGGCTTGGCTCACTGCTAACCCAAAGAAGTGTGCAATTGGGAAGAGTGAGTCTGAGTATTGGCTGACTGACCGATTCCTACAACTAAAACCAAGGTGTGCTAATTCTTGGGATTAGTGGGCTACTATAGGAAGTTCATCCCGATCTTCTCCACGCTCGCTGCTCCCTTGATGGATCTCACCCGGAAGGCTGCCCCAAATACGGTCCAGTGGACGGAGCCATGTCAGAGGACCTTTCTCGTGCTGAAGAGGAAACAGTGTAGCAAGCCAGTGCTGTGCAGTCCAGATTTCAGCTGGAGGTTCCACCCTGCAGATGGATGCGTCAGAGACAGGTCTCGGGGCAGTGTTGTCCCAGGAGGTGTGGTGAAGTGAGCACCTGGTCCTGTATATCAGCAGGAAGCTCCTTCCCCACAAGAAAAAATATAGTACTATCAAGAAGCAGTGCCTGACAGTAAAGTGGGCAGTCAAGTCACTCTCTGCACTTGATCTGTTACACAATTGTGTTTTACATGTTGTGTTCTAAGTTTTAAATAAAGATTGTTTTATTTAAAAAAGGAACAAAATGTTTTGAATAATTACAAACAATTTAGATAGTATATTATACTTATATAACAAAATATTATTATTATTATTATTATTATTATTATTATTATTATTATTATTATTATTATTATTATTATTATTATTTATTCATTTGCAGTAGTAGTATTTGGCTATTTTAAAAACTAAAATGAGTTAACTGCAACTGAATATAGTAAAGTTTTTTTAATCCGGTATTCCTGTGGCTGTTAGCCTATTTTAACAAAAAACAAAGGACTTATGCATCATATAATTATGTATACAGTATATACAAGGTGAGATAATATTGGTGAAGAAACAGAATAGAGTTCTTTTGAAAACAAAAGGGTCTTTATTATTACAGTAATAAACAGCAAATTTACTTATCTTACTCAAGGTGAAATCCTTCACAAAACAAATGGGTCAGGAACCGCTATGTTCTGTCAAACACTGTCTAAACGAATAACCATTTTCCTCGTAGACTGCAAGATAAGTATATATTTTTAAGATGAACATAACATTGTATTGTTTGTTTGTAATACCACTCTGCCTCTTCCGCCTTTGTGGTTTGGGGATGGGAAAACTCGTCATCCCTTCAGTGGTTGTTATGACGTCACTGAGCACGTATTGTAATTTAGATGGTATGTGCGCTCATTCGGACCTAAGCCAGCTCAGGGCACAACCACAGTGTAAACGCTACGTGAAAAATGATAAGAATCTCCGCGATCAGTCGGACCTGAGTCAGATTAGGTCCGAGGTGGCAGTGTAAACGCAGCACAGAGGTATAACTGTACCTTTAAATGTGTTTGTACTGTAATTGAGAGAACATATGGAATCCTCAAAATGTGATTCTGATGTTTGGATGTCTCTGGGGGAACTCTACAGTACACTCTTCAGAAGGTTAGCAATATCATCCTGGCTGCTTGTGTTTTACGCAACATAGTTCTCCGTAATTGATATTGAACTTACAGAGGAAAGATTACAGGGTTTGAGGGAAGCAGATGCTGAACTTGAAGCCCCAGTGTTGGAGGTTGCAGATGCTGCAAGTGCCAGGCAGGTCAGACAAAGCCTTATAGGCAGGGGTTCACATAACTGGTACGGATACGCATGCGGACCAATAAAAAAAAAAAAAAAAGTGGACTTAGTTATTGTTGTTTGAGACGCAAATGCGTACCGTCAGTATATTTTTTTTTAACAGGAAAGCATTTATAAAAAGGCAGCGGTTCGAAGGTGAGCTATACATGCCTAACTTGAGGAAAACACCTGATTCTAAATCCCCCCCCACCTCCATCACTCGCTCACTCGCTCAGCAAGTGAAACAGAACTTTTTTTTTAATGTAGCTTAAATTTTGCTTATAGACAACTTTTTTAATTTCATGTTCACTCTCCCCCACAAGACTGCTAAAAAAAATGTGTAGCCTTGCTGAGAGGCTTGGTCATCCTCTTCACTTGGGCTGCTGGATATTTTAAAAATGTTGTGCTTTTGTCTTCCTTCTTTTTTTTGGTTTCAAAATACCCTCTGTTTGCTATCGCAGATGCACAGGTGCTGTTAAAGGGAATGTTGAATCCTTATTGGTTGTAACCTTACTCCCCCCACCACTGTGGTTTGATTGGCTGGGTGCATGATTCGCTATTTGATGTGCATTAGCTCACGCATGAGACCCGACTTCTAAATCACGTTTTCGTGCACTATCGTAGCAGTTCGCTAACGCAACAACGATAGCAGCTGTGCACATATTTGCTAAATAGGGCTGTGACAGAAATACAATGATCATTGGTTGTAAATCACCTTCCCAACCTGTAAGGGCGCTAAGCAGCGAGAACAGAGTTCCTTAGACGGGCTGGCCTGATAGTTCTTTCCCAAGGTTCAAGGGAACACATTGACCCGGAAGGGAAACGACGTAGCAGCCGCAGATTCGAGAGGCGGTTGCACTCGTTTACCAAGGGGTCATGTGTGACAGCATAAAAGGGGACAGAGAATCGTAATCTGTTCCTTCGTTTTAGTTTGTGTTTGTGAACCGAGAAGGACTGTGAGAGACCCCGTAACCACTGTTTCAGTATCATGAGTATTTTGTTTGTTTGTCTTTGTGTAATTCGTCTTGTTTGTGAATCACTAGACGGCTAACACGATTCTGGAGCTGTCGGCGAGGGCCAGCACTAGCCGGAACAACACTGCACTACTGTCACAAAATAAACTGTATCACCCACCACGAGCACTACTGCATGCACCCAGGACTGGTGACTGTGTCGGTATTATTGTGGGGCAGGTACGGATTGTTTATTGTTTAGGGTCTAGAAGCCCATTATTGTCTACCCCCTGCAGTACACATTGCTGTGTACTGCCGGGGGATTATTGTTTATTGGTCACCAGACCTGGACAAAAATAAAGCACACTTTCCAAACTGGATTACAAGGCTCTGTCTGTTTAATTACTGCACTGCATCACTCCTGCACCTGTTCCCACTCAGCCACTTTGTCACAAGGGCCCATAGTGTTTTTATTTGTATATGGTTATTTGAGATTTTTTATTAATGTAAATGTAATATTTTATGAACATAAATATAATAAAAAGCAATACAATTAAAGGTTTAATGGATCAAAAAAATTCACTGGGCTCTAACGTTCTATTTATATTGAACACTAACCTTAACAAAAATATTGCTGCTTATTATCTATAGAATGCTTAACTTTTTTTAACCAGCATGACACAATGTAAAGGAGAAGTTCTAAGTCTTCTAGAGTTATCTGTTAGCATATTCAGAAATGGCAGCATATGAACACTATCATGTTTCTGATTCTAGTGCTAATATTGCCTGGCATTTAATTGTCATGGGTATTTGTTGTTAGATAGGACGCATTGATGTACTTGTCAGTTGTTTTGAAACAATTGAACTGTTTTATAATAGTTTTCTGACACCCTTATGTGGTGCCAGATTCATTCATAAACCAAAAGCCATACATGTTGCTTCAGTTGTTTCACAATAAACCTTTATGTTGTTTGTAGTTTTTATCAAACAAATAATTTAATTGTGATCAGCAATTTTATAAACAACTGAATGAAAGATGGTCAATATTTATGTCTATATGTTTATGTCACAGCCTACTGTATTAAGTCAGTATTTGTATGCTTGTAAAATAAAATAAAGGATGTTAATTTATCTTATTGGTTGCAGATTTAAATAAAGTTTCCATATAAATAATAAAAAAGGGTCCTGGCAATTTACTAACATGGAAGGCACAAGGCACTGTTAATGACATTGGTTTTCACAAAGAATAACCTTTTAATGATTAAGAGGACAACTGTGTTTAGATTGCATGGTGTTTAGATCAATGTAATTTTTCCATCATACATATCCATCCCATTATGGTTAGAGACATGTCAGTAACTGGTCTTGCCTTCCCCTAATCTCACTATAATATGATTACTGTTTTTTTTTTTTTTTTAATGTGTGGCATGATGGATAAATAGCTCGACACACAATCCCACCCCTTCTATTATAACTCAAATGATAGTTCTGCCAGGTTTATAAGTATTTCTCAATGGGATGCACTGGAGCCACTTTCTTTAGAGAAGAGCATTCTCATACTCAATCGCTTTATTTGTATTTATTTTTAAGTGGGATAAATCTATTGAGATTAACCAACTGTCCATTTAGATATATCATGTATTAGAATACCCTGGATGTTGCTGTTAAAAAAAAACATCAACATTTTAACTCACAAACTTTCAAATCCTGTACAAAAAAGCTGTCAGAAAAACTACAAAAATGTGTGCAAGTTGACCATTAAACAGAGATCAAGAACAGTAAGATTCACAATTTGACAAGGATCCACTGATTGACTGATCACACTGCCTTTCATAAATGCACACTCAACAGTAAGTTGAATATAAAATTATAAATTCTGTTATTACAGAAGTGTACTGATGTGTAATACACACAGTGCTGTGGATCACATGTATCCATATTTTTTTGTCCAACACCTGTTTGTTAAGGTTTATAAATACAATATTCAAACATATTGTAGCACAGGATGGGATGCAAGTACCCTTTACTGGGTCAGTGAATTGTGGAGGTTTGTCAAATTTGACTATTTTGCCATAGGGGATCATGAGGTGAGTTACTGTCCCATCCACTTTGGGACTGGGCTTCTGGCCAGCATTGGTGCCCCCATCGGCTACCCATGAATGTGCAAAAGGGATTGCACGTATGTCCCTGTATATAAATCTGTCCTTGCACCATTTTGGTACTGACCCAAAAAGTGAATATGTAAAAAAGGACCTTCACCATGTTTTTGAAAAAAAATCCAAATGTGTGTTCAAGACCCGATCAATACTCTCCATTACGGTTAACCTGATGTAAAGCTTATTAGCTACCTCGTCTGTGTAAAAAGCTCACCAAAGCATATGCAGAATATTAAACTCCAGATCTATGAGTGGAACAGAAGGAAGGTGAGATAGGAAGGAGTTAACAGAAAGGATGTGGAGAGCTGATCTATAGAAAGGCTTTAGATAGCTACCCCAAGTGACAAAACACCAAACTACCATGACTTTGATTTGTTCATGTGACAAAGAAGCAATCTCTTTTGAACCTTCAGTATTAAGACTTGTGGTCTTGTGTAGTGAACACCTTTATTTTGATCTAATGAAGTTTACCTTTTTCATCACATTGGTATTGCCTTTGTATAAAATAAATTAAATTAAACAATGTAGCACTTGTATATTGTATATCTGGTATTTTTGAGGTTACATGGACGACTGTTATTTTTCGTAGTGGCATAGAAAGGAATATTAAAAAAAAAAAAAAAAAAAAAAAGCTCTATCTGGTATTACAATGCAATTGTGCAAAACAAATCAAACACGATTTTCAATGACAATGTGAATAAAGATACATCTGTCAAACAAACTGACTGCTGACCTTTAAGCCTAACGGTATTTCCCCCCAGAATGAGAGTGATTAATAGACATCTGTCCTATGCATAGGCAATCTGTTTCAAAAACTAAAAACGCGATTCATATTTAAGAGCGATTACATGTAAAGTACTCAACATTTCTTTAGAACATCTAGTTCATGTAGAATGCTCTCAAACAACTGGATATTATTATTATTATTATTATTATTATTATTATTATTATTATTATTATTATTATTATTATTCGTCGTATTACTGCACCAGAGGAATTTGACGTTGTATTACCAGCTCAGACCGCTGCCAACATTCATCCAAAGAAAAGGTGCAGTGGATAAAATATGCATGCTGTATGTATAGTGTGCATTTGTAAGGATGGCACTTCCCATTTGGAGCTGAGGTGCTGTTGCTTTGTGTTGTTTGAGCAGTGGATCTGTGCTTATATACGCTGTACAGTGCAGATTGCTCTCCTTCATTCATCATGTCCTGGTGTGTTGTTTGATCATTTCCATCTCGATCTGAGTGAACGATAGATAGCTGGTTTAATCGAAGATATCGTCAATGAAGAAGGCTAGTTGTTAAATGACTTTAGCTTGAAGTCTCGTAAAATCAAAAAACATTGCTTTTGTTTTAGGATCATATCATGAGTCACGAATAACTCGCAGATGCCAGTGGTTGGCAGAGGAAGCTGTCTGGCAGGGATGTGATTTTGTCTTTTTGTTTCCTGCGTAAGGGGGTAAAGGGTATGTACAGCCTGATAAACTTGAAATAATCTCAACCCGTTTAATTTAAGGGGTTGGGCTGTTAGGTGGTTTTTTGACTACTTATTTGTGTTGATGTGTTATGGTAGAATTTAAAATACTTTTTATCTACCGTCATGACGAGTCTTATTTAAGAACTTTAAAAAGTATTATTTATTTTGATGTAAAAGTTCAAGATCACATAGTCGATGGGTTAGTGCAGGAAGTACTGTTCAACATTGTTTAACACATTTTCTGATGTCGCGAGATCTAATTGTCGTCATGCGATTGTACATCATTTTTACCTCCCCTCGAGTTTAGCATTGTTTCTTAGTTGCAGCTTTCTGCTTGTTTCAAATGGGAGTTACTAAATTAAACATGAATGGGACATTATCAATTGTGCATGCATAAAAACAGTGTGAGCAGAAGGTATAATCTTATTGCAACGTTACAGTTATTGCAACGTTAGATGCAAAAAATGAAATCCTGTGGTCATGCCATTTCAGGTATTTTGTGTAATGTTTGGTCCAGGAGGTGGCGCTGCAGTGACTGAACGGTAAGGAACCACAGAACACGTCAACAGGAAAATCACCATCCTCATCAGGTAACTTTTTCACCTTTTAAATGGGCGAAGTTCCACAGTTTTCAGCACTTTTGTATCATTGACGAAGCATGCTGTTTACAAAATGTAGCTTTAAGCAGCTACTGTCAGCGTTGTCAGTTATATTATTGTTTCCTATAGTCTCATTTCCTAAAGTCTCATTTTTTTTTTTTTTTTTACCTCTGTACCTACTGTTCACTTACATTATGTGATATGCTAGGATTGGCAGATGCTTGCTATTGGTACTGGTTATTGACCTGAATTTTAAAAAAAAATCACTCTATTTCCCACATATTGTGGTGTGATAAAATAAAAGTATTTTGACAAAATTAAAATGTTGTTTCTTTTTTATGTTATGGGTTCATTATACAACTTTAGATAAATTCAAACATAGTATGTACAGGGAAAGGACAATTTAGGACAGTCATTGCCAATTTAATATATCGGTTTATTTTTCTTGTCAACACATTTTACAAATAGGTACAGTGGACCCCAGTGGAAATAAGATTAAATATATTGGTTGCTCTATCTTGTTCAACTGTATTTTTTTCAGATTTACTCTATTGCAGCAGAATAGAGCTGTTTGACCAAAGTAAGAAAAAATGTGACTGAAATATGTCAACAGGTTATGTTAACGTCTGTCAGCCTGTCAGTTAGGTTGCTAGATAGGAAAAAAAGACATTGTATGAAAAGCCTGTAAGGCATAATAGTATGGACTCAATTATCTGGAATGCAATTTGTCAGATGGCTTACCTTTAGCCATTGTACAATAAGTATTGTGTACATTGTTCATTGTTCATTGTTCATTGTTCAATATATGGTTTGGAGGAAACGCTTGATGGAAGGTGCAAATTAGATGTTCGACCCTCTGTGGATGCAATTTAATTCAATGCCAGCGTCAAGGGTTGTATTTTAAAATGTCACAAAAACAACCAGGGGAATGAAGACCCTATAATGTGTGTGTTGAATGCAGCTAGCTATTTATTTTTCAATAAAGAATATGCGTAGTACTGGAAACTGTATATACTCTTTATGCTGTGGGAGGAAAAAATGCTGTTGTTTTTGATGTTATAGTCATTTAAATCTGTAATGAAATAACAATTACAGGCTTCAGCTGCATCACTTTCTATAACCTGCAGTGGTATTCCAAAATCCTGTAAGACATGATTTGGTCCCTCCACCTTCAACATCCTCCATTTCTTTCTGGTCAGTATCATCTCACAGTGGCCAACTTACTTTATAATGACTTCTCTTGGCTCAGAAAGTATCTTATTATTATTATTTGTTTATTTAGCAGACGCCTTTATCCAAGGAGACTTACAGAGACCTGGGTGTGTGAACTATGCATCAGCTGCAGAGTCACTTACAATTATGTCTCACCCGAAAGACGGAGCACAAGGAGGTTAAATGACTTGCTTAGGGTCACACAATGAGTCAGTGGCTGAGGTGGGATTTGAACCAGGGACCTCCTGGTTATAAGCCCTTTTCTTTAACCACTGGACCACACAGCCTCCTTAACAAGCTCTTAGCAAGACATTTTTTTAACAGATTAGCAGAAGGTTGAGGTATTTCAGATAATATCAATTTACTAATAGATGTACTTTATGTAACCAACTGTTGCCATTGCAAACCATTAATGCATTAATTTAGTTCTCCCCTAGTTTGTCCCTTAATTTATCAGCTGTGCTATACTAACTAATAGCGCAATACCAGCAATTAATTAATCAAGTAAACCATTTTAATGCAGGCTACATTTACTTTGTTATACATTGTTATCCAGGAGAGCAAATGGTAAATATTTGTGACAGCAAGAGCTGTTGTAAGGCAGCAGGAACTAAGTTTCAAGGATTTAAAAACATAGTCTAAATACTGGACTTACAATTTCTTAAGATACAATACTCACTTAGTACTACAGTTAAATGCTTTAGTTATCTTGAGATGTTTAATATTTTGTTAGGTGTCAATATGAAATAAATATTATTGCCAAACAAGTGTTTACATGAGTCACTAACCATCCAAATGTCTGTTATAGGAGCTATGCTGGTATATTTTAGCTGGAAGATTTTGATATCAACATAATAAAGTAGCACAAGCAAGTCAGTAAGAATTAGCCATGGTTACTATTAACCACGCATTTTGAATGTGAATATTTCATGCCAATAAACTCAACTAGTTAAAACCATTAATTCTAGAAAAGGAACCAGTCACTTGGGAGTTTTTCTTTTATTGATTAAACCTCTAAACCACTGGGAATCCTTTTAGTATGATTAATGCATCAAAGAGAACATGTTTCTTATGAAAGAATCTTGAAAGGATGCAGAGGTTGGAAAAATCTGCCATAACACTGTCAATAGGTTTTAGGGCCACTAAGTTTCATTTTGGAGGGATACCATTTGTCAGTATGGGGAGGGAATATATTCTACAGAATGTCCCATAGAGTCATCTCTTTTCAGACTGGTCTTTTTGAAACATCAATTATGTGCAGTACAGTATTTTATACAGAAAGACTTGCTAACTATTAGCCATTTTTTAAAAAGTCTGTCATATTAGCTGTAATGTCAATTGTTGCTGAAACTTGCACCAGGGAGTTTTTTGGTATGAGACATTTAATTGCATTCCCTAAAGGTAGCCCTAGTTGAAAGGATACAAGATTCCTAAAACCGTTTAAACCTGCAACTACTAGCAGCAATAGGAGGTTATACGTTGCTTTTTACAGTATCTTTAGGAAAAGATATTCAATTACATTGCATTTTAGTCCACTCACACTGCTGCAATCTGTCTGCTTTTAATGAAGCTGATTGGATCTGATATAATACTGTTCTTGTGTGGACAACAAAGCAATGGCTCTTTATCTACCAATTTGGCTGTTTCTGTAGTGAAAGCTGGATCTTGCCATTTGGAAATGTCATGTTTTAATGTCATGTTATTTTTCATTCATCGCTCTTGACTCTTAACTGTTCAGGAAATGTATACATTAAAAATAAGTTATTCCTCTGTACAAGAGCGATTTTATATGTGCATTCTCACGATCTACTCAGCAGGCATCTCCTTGCCTTTTCTTGGATAGACCATTAAAAATTTTTTGATTGGAACAAAGAAAGAACAAAGCAAAAGTAGAACACAACACAGGGCAGACTGGAACTGTGATAAGATAATACAATTGTGTGAGAAAGCATGTCTGTTGGCATTTGTCTTGAAGCTGTTTAAAGTGGTTACACGATCAGTTTAGAGTCTAAGGCATCAGTTAAGTACAGTACTTGCATTTAAAAGGAATACGTATACACAGGAAGTTTAGGAATGTTTACAAATGTTTGCTGTGATTACATAACTCCAGTCACGTTAAATAATGCAGTCTGATGCTTAGCTATGTACAGTAAATAACACTTCTATAGATGAACTTTGAAATTATTGTTTTTTAAAGCACTGTGGTTTGGGAGGTCATTCTAATAGTCTCAACTCTGAATACATTTACTCTTAATTAAGCTTTCGCTAATCTAGGGCTTTGCCATTACATTCTGCATGTTAATTCCATTTTCTTATGTATGGAGTATTTACATGCAAGTCTAGTGATATTGCACTTGAGACATAACATTAATACCCTCAGAAAAATAACAATCCCATCTTTATCCCTACGTTTTGTATAATTAATGAAGAAAGGCGGAAATTCTGAATTGCTAAAGCTCGACGGACTCCATATTCTCAAACGACTTATTAGTAAACCCTGAGATGTGAATGGTTATAGTCTTGGGGATTATATTGTCTGATGTAGTCTTGGATATTGCATTACTGAAAGGTAAGAGGCAGCATTTGCTGCAAGGGCAGTATCTTTAGCATGGACACTACTATGCAATACTGTATATTTGACAATGACTGCAAATAGCTAAGTTATAATGGATCTTGATAAATGTACTGTTGTAAATGTTAAGTACTTCAATATTAAATGCTTGTATATTCTAAAGCAAAACAGAAACATTCCCAGAACATGGTTCTCTACCTGTTTCTTGCAATAAGACATATTTTAAAGACCAAGTTTCGTTTTTACTGTTTTACTTAAGTTATTTTAAGATAAGCCGAAGTGATCTGCGATTTTGGAAACAAGTTTAGTTTTGCTGGCAAACATTAAACTTTAATACTTCAGTGTCCAATGCAAAACCACATCATAAAAAAAACACATTTATAGGTAAAAAACACTAAAATAAAAGTCACTACATTTAAAAAATATACAAACACATGACATTTTCGGACCACTAAAATAAAGGGCTTGACATAATCTTTGCAAGTAAGAAATTGCAGTGTCCAGTGTAAAACACAACATGAAATAATAAATTAACATCCAAAGTAGCACTATAGCATTCAAATGTTCAATACAAAAAATGGTCCTTGAGTTATAAGCTCTGCAGTGTCTAAACCACAAATTATGGATTGTAGCGTAACAACAGGAAAGCGCAATCAATCAGACTGCAGAGTCTGTATCATTTGATCCGAAACCACCGAACTCCACGTCTTTATTATCTGAGCCGAAGAGAACCCTAACCCTAACCCAGATAATTCAATGCACAGACCAACTACTTCTAGGCATTTTTTTCTATTCACGGAGCTGAGATATTTCCCCTACAAACCGGAAATTAATGGTGAAAATTTGACTTTCAGCTAAAAGTTGGGGTGGGTTGATCGTTCAAACTGGGGCGTTGTCTTGGTAGAATCCGGTAATAAAATACTATCCAAGGTTTACCCATTCATCAACTATTTTCAACCTCAGTTTCTAGTTTTGTAGAGTTTTATAGCTAGGTGGGCCTAGGCTATAAAATGACTTGTCTTTGCCACACAGAAAGCTGTAGCATGAAATGGGATTCCTGGGAATGCTCATGCGAAAATCGATGTAGTAAGGAATCCCAAAAATGTGAAAAATGGTGCTTTCCTGTCCCCGAGTCATCATCAACTTGTCCATGCTGCCACCATACGGCAAATATTAAGCAATCACATTGCAAAGGTTTTCCAAGACCTTTGTGTTAAAATGGAAAGAACCCTGAGTGGTAAACGATAGGTCCCTAGACTCTGGACCCAGGGTTAATGGAGGCTCTGCTTTATGGTTTTGCCTTAGTGTCCTAAGATCAACTTGTTATACTTTAGTGTGCTTCTGAATCCCCACAACTGTAATGCCTTTCCCAATATTATTGATAGAAATGGTTTTGAGCTGAAAAAAATAGCATCTGCTAAGTGCATTTGTTTTGACAGCTGGGGGAGTAATGCGACTGGTCACCCTGTGCTTCAGCAAAAGAAAAAAAATGTGAAGAGGAACTTAAAATTCTAAGGTTATTTATAAACTCTGGTGTGCCTTTTAGATTCAAGACAATTAAGCAGATCGTGAGACGTGGTAAATAATGTTTATAAATTGTTGACACTGACACTGTCATAAATTGTAATACTTCTAAACATCAGCCAGTCATGTATGCCACATGGAAGGATTTATGGCGACCTCGATCCCTGCAGCACATCCTTTAATGAATGACCTTGCTTTGCAGAGCAAAGAGCTTCGTTTTTACTGTCGGATAAAATATTTACTGCTTTTGACTTGCGCGTGACAAAACAAGACCTCACAGCATACACAGTCTTTGAAGCGGCAACTGCTTTGTTGCCTTTGCTGCAGTAGATCATCTCAGGCTGGATTCATGCTGCAGTCATGTTCAGTTTTTAAGTTTGACTCTTTAAACTGAGAAGTACAACCAACCTACAAATCCTGTCCTGCACAAAACAAGCAAGCTAATACTGACCATATAGAACGTATGTTAATACTCACCAAGTGTGGGGCAATAAAAAGAATGAAAGGAAAAAACAAACAAACAATGAAAACTAAATCTTCCGGTTTTAATTTAGGCAAATTAGGTAACCATTAATGGGTAAAATAAAATCCACTGATCTTATTTACTTTTTGATACATTTTCAATAACATTGAAACCCTGTTTTTTCTACCAAGTTTAAAATGCCAAATTTAAATCTTGCTTACCCACATACCAATTAGTAAGACCTCCATTTAACTAACCTCCTTGATTTTTTTGAGGAACATTGACAATGGATAATTGGAAAGCATATGACATGGTTTATTTAGATTTCCAGTCCCACATAAAAGATTAATTCTCAAACTGAACGCAGTAGGGATTCAAGAAAATGCATGCATATGGATTAGGGAGTGGTTAACATGTAGAAAAACAGTACTGATTAGAGGAGACACTTCAAAATGGAGCGAGGTAACCAGTGGTGTACCACAGGGATCAGTATTAGGACCTGTGCTATTCCTAATCTACATTAACGATTTAGATTCTGGTATAGTAAGCAAACTTGTTAAATTTGCAGATGACACACAAAAATCGGAGGAGTGGCAAACACTGTTGCAGCAGCAAAGGTCATTCAAAATGATCTAGACAGCATTCAGAACTGGGCAGACACATGGCAAATTGCATTTAATAGAGAAAAGTGTAAGGTATTGCACTCAGGCAATAAAAAAGTGCATTATAAATATCATATGGGAGATACTGAAATTGAAGAAGGAATCTATGAAAAAGACCTAGGAGTTTATGTTGACCCAGAAATGTCTTCATCTAGACAATGTGGGGAAGCTATAAAAAAGGCCAACAAGATGCTCGGAATTATCCCAGGTTTAAAAGGCATGTCATATGTAGACAGGCTAAAAGAATTGAATCTATTCAGTCTTGAACAAAGAAGACTACGCGGTGATCTGATTCAAGCATTCAAAATTCTAAAAGGTATTGACAATGTCGACCCAGGGGACTTTTTCGACCTGAAAAAAGAAACAAGGACCAGGGGTCACAAATGGAGATTAGATAAAGGGGCGTTCAGAACAGAAAATAGGAGGCAATTTTTTACACAGAGAATTGTGAGGTTCTGGAACCAACTCCCCAGTAATGTTGTTGAAGCTGACACCCTGGGATCCTTCAAGAAGCTGCTTGATGAGATTCTGGGATCAATAAGCTACTAACAACCAAAACGAGCAAGATGGGCTGAATGGCCTCCTCTTGTTTGTAAACTTTCTTATGTTCTTATTTCTGAAGTCAAGCCAATCACCTTTTTTCAACTGTTGATCCCAAGCAATTGATATCGATTTTCCTCCATAACCCGCAGGACTGCATAGTCCAGTGCAACACTCCGTGTGGGCCCCCTGCCTAAGTCAGCAACTGAGTACAAACAGGTTCTTACCACGCTTGCATGACACCCTTCACTCCAAGAAGCTTTTACTAGTTAAGCAACTGGGGACTCCTACAGTCTTGGCTAAGTGGCCCAGATCGAAAGACCTAAAAACAGACAAAAAAAAATTGTTAGGTTTATTGTAACATTAATATCCTGTGCATCAGGCATTACCTGTCATCACACCTTACGGTCGCCATGGTCATATATCTAGCAGGTAATGACCGCTGCATTAGACATTCATGCTTAAATTGCATTATTAATGTATTCAAGATATCAGTAATGTAATTCAGGAATTGTATTTTATGATATCATAAATATAAAGAAATTAGGACTGTCACTCGATTAAAATTTTTGATCGGTTAATCGGTAGATTCATCCCTGCACATTTTTAATAAAGGTAATGATCTTATAGTGGTTGTACTGCATAGTAATACATAAAAAAATCAATAGAATCTAAAATAACATAAGCCCAATGGAAATTTGGTCATTTTAAAAGTGTTTTTATTTCAGTAAATGTAACACATTTTCACAGAACTACGTCAATCCATGTAAGTTTAATTGCAAAATACAATGCACAAGAACTAAGAATGGATTTGTTTTTGTCTTTGATGCAAACATACTGTATATAACACTCATGGCTCCTTATGAACAACCTTTATTTTATTTATTTTTTACATTATATTTAGGGCTTCCAGGTTTTTTTGGGCTTAAAAAAAACACTTTTCAGGAACATGAAACAGGTAAACATTGGTTAAAAGAACTCTCCTACCCATGTTCCACAATATAAACTAGTAAAAATGGGTATACATAAACAACTTGAACAGTAATGTAATATTAACAGTACTAACATAAATAAAACAAAACATTACAGTCACAGCTTGTGACACTAGTAAAAGACATTTAGTCGCCTGAAACCATGCCAGGCCAAATGAAGGAATCGTGAAAAATAAATGCTGCACTGCACAGTCAACTCCGTTGAAATGAACTACATCCAACTTAAACATAAAAACTCCCTTTTCACGAACACAGTTTTAAAATGAATAAAGTCTGCTTTAATTGGAGTAAATGTAGACATATTTTTCCAAGCTGGCAGCAGACATTGAGGATCGGTCTGGACGTTGTAGAAAATGTAAGAAATGTGTGTGTAGCAACAACAAACCAGATCCGAACTGACACGGGAAGCCTTCTCGCACAGTCTTTCTCAGTGGGGGATGTTGGGAAATGGAGTTCAAAATGCCCAGCCAAAAAAAAACAAAAAAACTGCACAATTAAATTGTAAAAAAAGAATCTGCGATTAACTATTTATTTGATAATCGATCCGATTAATCTGTTAATTGGAGCAGCCCTACAAGAAATACATTGCCAATATCAGAAATTACAGTGCCTTGCATAAGTATTCACCCCCCTTGGACTTTTCCACATTTTGTAGTTTTACAACCTGGAATTAAGATGGATTTAATTAGAATTTGTTGTCACTGATCTACACAAAATAGTCCATAATGTCGAAATAGGGAAAAAAATCTACATCTTTTTCAAAATTATTTACAAATAAAAAACTGAAAAGTCTTGATTGCATAAGTATTCACCCCCTTTGCTGTGACACCCCTAAATAAGCTCTGGTGCAACCAATTGCCTTCAGAAGTCACATAATTAGTTGAATGGAGTCCACTTGTGTGCAATTAAAGTGTCACATGATCTCAGATTACATACACCTGTTTCTGGAAGGCCCCAGAGTTTGTTAGAGAGCATATCTAAACAAACAGCATCATGAAGACCAAGGAGCTATCAAAACAAGTCTGGGATAAAGTTCTGGAGAAGCACCAATCAGGGTTGGGTTATAAAAAAATATCCCAAACTATGAACATACCCCGGAGCACCGTTAAATCCATTATTAAAAAATTGAAAGAATATGGCACAACCGTGACTCTGCCTAGAGAAGGCCGTCCACCAAAACTCAGTGACCAGGTAAGGAGGGCATTAGTCAGAGAAGCAACCAAGAGGCCAGTGGTAACTCTGAAGGAGCTGGAGAGATCCACAGCTGCGATGGGAGAAACCGTCCATGGGACAACTATAACCCGGACGCTCGACAAAGCTGGGCTTTATGGAAGAGTGGCGAGAAGAAAGCCATTGCTGAAAAAAACCCATATCAAATCCCATTTGGATTTTGCCAAAAGGCATGTGGGAGACACAGCAAACATGTGGAAAAAGGTTCTCTGGTCTGATGAGACCAAAATTGAACTTTTTAGCCTTAGCGCAAAACACTATGTGTGGCGCAAAGCCAACACTGCTCATCACCCTGAGAACACCATCCCCACGGTGAAGCATGGTGGTGGCAGCATCATGTTATGGGGATGCTTTTCATCGGCAGGGACTGGGAAACTGGTCAGGATTGAGGGCAAGGTAGATGGAGCCAAATACAGGGAAATTCTAGAGGAAAAGCTGTTTCAGTCTGCAAGAGACCTGTGACTGGGGAGGAGGTTCACCTTCCAGCAGGGCAATGACCCTAAACACACAGCCAAAGCTACACTGGAGTGGTTTAAAAACAAGAACCTGAATGTCTTAGAATGGCCCAGTCAAAGCCCAGACCTCAATCCAATTGAGAATCTGTGGCAAGACTGGCTGTTCACCAACGGTCCCAATCCAACTTGACAGAGCTTGAGCAATTTTGCCAAGAATAATGGGCAAAAATTGCAGGATCCAGATGTGCAAAGCTGGTAGAGACTTACTCATAAAAACTCACAGCTGTAATTGCTGCCAAAGGTGCTTCTACCAAGTATTGACTCAGGGGGGTGAATACTTATGCAACCAACAAATGTCTTTTTTTTATTGAATTAACTTTTGTGTCACAATAAAAAATATTTTGCACCTTCAAAGTGTTAAGTATGTTGTGTAAATCAAATGGTAAAAATCCCAATTAAATCCAGGTTGTAACACTACAAAATGTGGAAAAGTCCAAGGGGGTACTCAATCAAACTGTAAATGTTTGATTTAAAAATGCATTCATTTTTTATATCAATGTACAAATGTATCACACTATATAAAACAATATCGGATCTACTTCTTTATATGGCTTGCCTTACAATGCCTTTTTTAATGACGATTGCGATTGTTTAGGTATTTTTATCCTAAGTCTTTCCTTAATCATTCAACATCTGGGAGAAGGCTACCACAGTCATTTCACTCCCCACCACTCTCACTGGGTTTGGAGTTTGTGTGTTTAATCTTCTGAATGTCATATCGCATGTGCTTCTGAGTATATAAAAGTATTGCAAGAACAGGGAAATCAAGAAAGTGGTTGAGCAGAGCCTTTTATTTGAAGTACACAGAATACTGCTTCCACATTACATTCAGAAGATTGTATGTAGACATTCTTTGCAAAATGACTTTGGTAGCATTTCCCAGCTTCTGAAATGACCCTGTAACAGTTAGCATTGATAATGTTATTAAAATCATTGTTTTAATGGGCCAATTACAAATTTAACAGTATTACAGTATGTTTTGTTTGTACACATATGTGTATGATATATTTTGCTTGCAGGGCTAAAATTGTTCAAAGGGCTCTAGTCAACTACAGAATGGATTAATGCTCCTGGATGTTTCCAATTATACAGTTAATAGGAAGAAAATTTGATTGCAAAATTAAATCAGTCATTAAAATTTCACTTCCAGCTATTACTAACTTTGTGCCCTGCTTTGTGTTAAATATATTGAAAGAAAAAAATACCTTTCTAAGTATACTACTAACCTGTTACGATTAAATTACATCCTGGGCAACCTGAGGGTTTTCATCAGTGGATATATTAGATAAGCATCTCAGTAATTAACTGATCAAGAAACGTAATGGGGAGATTTGCAATTTAGAGCAGGACACATAGGACTGGATGCATAAAACCTTATCAGCTCATTTTGTTTTTGCACTTTAATGAGATTTGTATGTGTTTTAGTGTGAAAGATAATTTGCATAACTTGCACCTGTGTTAGCATGGTGGTACTTCGAAATAACACTGGGCTTTTTTTTTTTTTTTACCATGCAGCTAAAGAAAAACATGCAAAAAACAATTAGCATGTTTGGCACCTGATTTCTTTAAATCCTTTAGATTTAAAACCTCCTTCAAGTATGTAGTAAAAAATCTAAAAACATTATAAATCCATTGGTTTACTCCTTTGCTGAATTTATACAATTCATCTATGTATCAGTAATGCATTTATACAGTTAATGGTGTAGATATGTATGTAATAATCAGAATATCTGATATTACTAGTCAGTCCCTGAGTCTATGGTTAAACAAACCACAGCAGCAGTCAGGTTACCAGACATCCCAGGAAAACTGGGATTGTCCAGTTTTCAGCCTTAATTTTTGTCCCAGTGAGAAACAGTACAATTGTGAAATCATCCCGGATTTGCTATTTTATATTCACATTTTTTGTTATGAGTACAATACTGTAGCAGTGTTGCTCAGCAAGTTGACAGCACAGTAATGTATTATTTTAAAATAAAATAAATAATCTTATGGATTACTTATTAATTCTGATTATGTGTTTAATAATTAATATTCTTTTTTAACTTCCTGGACCATGGATCATTTTTTGTATTGTTTTATTTTTATCTTGGAAGTGCCACCAGCCAAGTTATTCTTTTAAGATAGCCCCGACTGTGTTATGGTTAACACAGCTGTTTATAACAAACTTAATAATAATACAATAATAATAATATAATATTTTTGTATATTTAACATGTTTTGGTCAGATGACAAAGAAAGAAAACAATTCATGATCTGCAATAAATACACCTACTATGCAGTCATTTTAATTGTTTTAGAGTTGCTACAGCATCAATGAATTGAAGAAAAAAATGTCTCCTGTTTTTTACTCTGGAAATCAATCAATCAATCTTTATTTTATATAGTGCCTTTCATAGTAGACTACCATCACAAAGCGCTTTACAAGATGCAGTAACAAGAAAATCCATAATACTTTAAATACAGAGAAATGCATAATACATGATATATAGTAAAAAACAATGCATAATACAGTCGAAAAAGCATAATACATTAAATATAGTGAAAAATGCATTACATGATAGTAGCATAATACATGAAATAGTAGCAACAACACAACAGCTAATAGCAGATATCATGCTTAAAGAGCATGGAAAGCAAGAGAGAACAGGTGGGTCTTGAGAGTTGATTTAAAGCGAGCGATGGTGGGAGCATCACGCACCAAAGCTGGGAGAAAGTTCCTGAGTCGCAGCGGCATTCTGAACTAGCTGCAGTCGGTTTATGGTGCGTGCCGGGAGACCACCATATAGAGAGTTGCAGTAGTCGAGTCAAGAAGGAAGATTTGACCACGGAGGAGATGTGGGCATCAAATGAAATCTGGTAAGCCAAAGCAGGAGTTAATTGTCCTTTTAACTTTTCCCACAGCATTTACCTTATCTACAATGTCTTGTCAAATGTGTTTCCTTAGGGCAACAGATGAACATTTCCACCCAAAACGACTTAATGTATCTTTTTCTGTTACTTCTTTTCTTATTACGTGAAGCTCATCAAAGCAACATTTTGGTTTACGTTGCCTCTCCATTTCCTTTGACATGATTCTGGTTTGATGTCAGTTTTGTGTATTTATTTATTTATGAATCGGTAGGAAAACCAACTGTGCTAAATTAGCCTAGTGCTAAATAAATAGCCTTATGCTAAAAAAAAAAAAAATCTTTATGAATTTGGTCCATAGTGTTTTATATCTATGATTTTTATCGCCATGTGTTATTAATTTCTTTCTTCTAGAGTCTGCTTGTGAATATTAAAAACCAACATGCTTGAATGTTTTAAGGTAGGTGAATGCAGCGACCGAAATAAGAATATTCCATTAAATTACTGGTAATCAGTGATTCATGCTGCTTTTATAATGGTGCAGCTTATCCCCACAATGTCAATGATGATTGCCCTTCAGTGGTCTCCGTATCATTGCAATCAGCAGTTAATAAAACACCTAACATCTTCAAGAATTTCAGGGACTTCATATCCTGATTAAAATGTGTTGTAGGTGTGCATGTGGCGATGATCTGAAATGATAAGTGCCTAATTTATGTATTTGTTAAATTAAGGATTTATAATTGCATCCGGGGGTCACTAATTATTTTTTTTAATTAACATGCTGTTTGTGTATATTGCTGTGACATAGTTGTATGAATATTTCAGTCTTTTGCAGAAATTAGAACTTTCTGCAATAATATAAAATGGCACTGTAATTAGAGGGTAGCAATGGCACCCAGTCGGTTTCTAAGTAATATGAGAGATTGGAAATAATAATCCACAAGTGAGCCACGAGATATAGATGAGAAACAGATGGTAGTGTTGGTATAGATGATAGTCAGTATCATTTGTTTTTTTGTTTGTTTGTTTTCTTTACTGCTTTGATCTAACCCTCACGTTGTGTGCATAACACTGTAATTATCGCTGGCACTATTGGAAAAAAAAGTGACACAGCACTTTCTGACCAGAGCCGTTTTGTGTCAGTTTAGCTGCTGTTGAAGTTGCTCTCCCTGAATGCAAATGTGGGATTAAACAGTATTCTGACAGGCCTATTTGGAGGGGAAAGCTTTATACGACTGAGACTGGTTGCCTGTGTGATTTTATATTGCATTCTAGGCAGTCAGTGGTGTGCTGTTAAGTATAAATGACCTTTTTATGTCCATCTATCTTTGTATTGAATGCTATACACTCTCATTATATTTACCACACTATATTGTGTGATAGTTTTCTAAGCAATAAATTGCCGCTAATCTAGAGCAAGGTGCTCTCTGAACATACATTGACAGATATTTCTTATTTTTTTGATAATATTTAAAATGCAGAATTATGACAATGACAGGAATTCTGCAAAAACAGTAGGTCCCTGCTATCAAAGTCAAACAATATTGATTGTGTCTGTAACACAAGCAATAAATACGCTTCAGTGTAGTGTATCATAAGTCACAACCTATGTTAGGTTTTTTTTTTTTTTTCGTTGACGGTCCAAAATTCTTGGTTATCAAAATCAAGGTTTGGAGAAACATTTTCACACTGGCTCCTACCGACAAACAAATACATATCTACACAAATATATATATATATATATATATATATATATATATATATATATATATATATATATATATATATATATACACAAATATATACACTACCGTTCAAAAGTTTGGGGTCACTTAGAAATTTCCTTGTTTTCGAAAGAAAAGCAAATTTTTTGTCCATTAAAATAACATCAAATTGATCAGAAATACAGTGTAGACATTGTTAATGTTGTAAATGACTATTGTAGCTGGAAACGGCTGATTTGTTATGGAATATCTACATAGGTGTACAGAGGCCCATTATCAGCAATCATCAGTCCTGTGTTCCAATGGCACGTTGTGTTTGCTAATCCAAGTTTATCATTTTAAAAGGCTAATTGATCATTAGAAAACCCTTTTGCAATTATGTTAGCACAGCTGAAAACTGTTGTGCTGATTAAAGAAGCAATAAAACTGGCCTTCTTTAGACTAGTTGAGTATCTGGAGCATCAGCAATTGTGGGTTCGATTACAGGCTCAAAATGGCCAGAAACAAAGAACTTTCTTCTGAAACTCGTCAGTCTATTCTTGTTCTGAGAAATGAAGGCTATTCCATGCGAGAAATTGCCAAGAAACTGAAGATCTCGTTACAACGCTGTGTACTACTCCTTCACAGAACAGCGCAAACTGGCTCTAACCAGAATAGAAAGAGGAGTGGAGGCCCCGGTGCACAACTGAGCAAGAGGACAAATACATTAGAGCGTCTAGTTTGAGAAACAGACGCCTCACAGGTCCTCAACTGGCAGCTTCATTAAATAGTACCCATAAAACACCAGTCTCAACGTCAAGAAGTGAAGAGGCGACTCGGGATGCTGGCCTTCTAGGCAGAGTTGCAAAGAAAAGCCATATCTCAGACTGGCCAATAAAAAGAAAAGATTAAGATGGGCAAAAGAACACAGACACTGGACAGAGGAAGATTGGAAAAAAGTGTTATGGACAGACAAATCTAAGTTTGAGGTGTTCGGATCACAAAGAAGAACATTTGTGAGACGCAGACCAAATGAAAAGATGCTGGAGGAGTGCTTGACGCCATCTGTCAAGCATGGTGGAGGCAATGTGATGGTCTGGGGGTGCTTTGGTGGTGGTAAAGTGGGAGATTTGTACAGGGTAAAAGGGATCTTGAAGAAGGAAGGCTATCACTCCATTTTGCAACGCCATGCCATACCTTGTGGACGGCTCTTGATTGGAGCCAATTTCCTCCTACAACAGGACAATGACCCAAAGCACAGCTCCAAACTATGCAAGAACTATTTAGAGAAGAAGCAGTCAGCTGGTATTCTGTCTATAATGGAGTGGCCAGCACAGTCACCAGATCTCAACCCTATTGAGCTGTTGTGGGAGCAGCTTGACCGTATGGTACGTAAGAAGTGCCAATCCAACTTGTGGGAGGTGCTTCAGGAAGCATGGGGTGAAATCTTTTCAGATTACCTCAGCAAATTGACAACTAGAATGCCAAAGGTCTGCAAGTCTGTAATTGCTGCAAATGGAGGATTCTTTGACGAAAGCAAAGTTTGAAGGACACAATTATTATTTCAATTAAAAATCATTATTTCTAACCTTGTCAATGACTATATTTCCTATTCATTTTGCTATATTTCCTATTCAAACTCATTTCATGTATGTTTTCATGGAAAACAAGGAAATTTCTAAGTGACCCCAAACTTTTGAACGGTAGTGTATGTGTGTATATATATATATATATATATATATATATATATATATATATATATATATATATATATATATATATATATATTAGCTCAAAGAGCCAGCTGCCCAACGTTTCGATATGTTGCACATATCTTTCTCAAGGAGCCTGTGTTTGAATCAAAACATTGGAGGTATTTATAGGTTTTTGACGGCATGACAACCACTTGTTATTGTTTACATTCAAATCTATGATTTATTCTTAAATGATGTAATGCTGTTCTATATATTGTGACATCATTTTTACTTCTATCTTTGAATCTGTATTAATTCTAATTAACATTACTTTATATAAATTTATATTTTTATTATATCATGCAATGCTGGCTCTGAGGATCAGTCTAGATTTGGCCTCCCAGTGCATCAGCATGCACAACTTTTGAACAAACTTTGTTTATTTATTTAAATGTTATATATCTATTGAAGTTAATTAGTTCATTCTTTTCTGTTGAGTCCCGCTGGCATAATCGTATTCAGTCTATTTATCCATTTACTTTCTTTTATTCTTCTATATGTTGCATTGTCTAATTTTAGCTGTTCTAATACTACAAACTTTACATCATTTATGTCATGTCCTTGACTGGTGAAGTGCTGTACTATTGGTTCATTCATTTTTTATTTCTAATTAATGAAAGGTGGTTCTGAATTCGTTTATATAAAGTAGTTCCAGTCTCTCCAACATATTTGATTTCATCACATTTTTCACAGGCTATTCCATAAACAACATTGCTATTTTTACAGTAGGTATTAGTTTTTAGTGGATATGTGGTGTTCTTATGTTTAATTATATTGTTACTTTTATCTATGTATTTACACACTTTACATCTACTGGTGCACATGTTCGTAGAACCTATTTTGTCAATTATTCTTTTATGTTTACTGTGAACTAAAATATCACCTAAATTAGCTTCTCTTTTGAATGCTACAACTGGGGCCTTAAGAAATACTTTTTTTAGTTTTTCTGAATTATGTAGAATCCGCAAGTGTTTCCAAACTATCTTAGAAATATTGGGCAAAAGTTTAGAGTAAGTCATTATTAATGGGACTCTTTTGACCTTTTTATCTCTAGTTTTATAATCTAGTAGATCATCTCTTTTTAGTTTATCCACTTTTCTTAACTCCGTCTCTATAATTCTTTCTTTGTATCCTCGTCTTTTAAGATTTGTTTTAATACATTTCTTTGTTTTACATAGTCACTTTCTTTTGAGCATATTCTTCAGTATTCTTATTCCTAGACCCTTTGGGATTGCCCTTTTAGTGTGTATCGGATGTGCAGAGGACATGTGTAAATACTGGTGCATGTCAGTAGGTTTACAGAAGAGGTCAGTCTCAATTGAACCTTCTTCAAGTTTTACTATGGTATCTAAAAATTCTATTTCTTTCCTTGTCCATCGAAGGTCCACCTTAATATTACTGTGTATTTCATTTGCTATTTTATGAAACTGGAAGAGAGACTCTTCTCCATGTGTCCAAACCCCAAAAATATCATCTACAAACCGAATGTATTCTAAAGGTTCTCTTTCCGATTTTCTAAGTAATTGTTCTTCCCATTTTCCCATGTATGTACTGGCAAAATGCATTCCTAATTTAGATCCTATTGCTGTACCATCGTTTTGTTTGTAATTCTTATCAACAAATGTAAAATAACTGTTTTCTAAAACTACGTTGATCATGTTCAGTACTTCTGCTGTTGGTATTGATTTATCTAGTCTATTATCTAGTGCTTTTTGACAAGCTTCTAAAGTTTCTTTACGAGGGACACTTGGGTACAAGGATTTTACATCCATGCAAAATAAAATTGTATTCTCTGGAAGGTTGTGTTTTATTGATTCAAGTCTTTTTAAAAATTGTGTTGTATCCTTAACATAGCTTGGTAATTTCTCAACGTGCGACCTAAGTTGTTTTTCTGCTATTTCAACGTGCGACCTAAGTTGTATTTCTGCTATTTATATTATATATATTGTTTTTCACATGAGTTTTTCACATGGTTTTTCGGAATACATTTTTACAGTCTCCCTTCCATGATGTTTTGTTATTGTTTGAGTTCTGTGCCAAAAGCACATAATTATATAACTATTGTTCGATGTTTCTGTGCTAGCAAACCCTCACATTCTGTTCCACCATTGCAAAAACAAAGTGAAGCAAACCAAACTGATAACTGCAAAATTATTGTGCTTTCTATTTTAACTGAATTAAAGAAACAGCTTAAAAAAATCAAGTAATTATATATTCAGTATGTTTATAATATGCTCATTTTCACAGTCAGTGGGAGAAGTTAAGGGTGAGCTCAGTAGAAGCAATACAGAGTCAGATGCGAAGATTTGCAATAGTCAAAACAGAACACTGGTATTGTTCATATTAATAATGTTCAGTCTGCAGAAGGGATAACCCATACACATAATGTGCTCTGCAGATACTTCAGACATGTAACTAAATTTGCATGTGTTGTAAGGATCACTTGGATCACAAAAGCCTGACAATTGTATCACCATTACATCAGCATATGCATTGATCAGCTTTGCACGCAGCACAGTTTGATGCATCATGAATTGGTGATATCAGATTTGGGGTTTAAATCTGAAGTGAATGGAGTTTAATTCCTTGAATATCACAAATACACATGGACTTGTATGTGTTATTAAAAAGGGCATTATATCATATCTTAAAAAAAATTGTCTTGAAAATGCTCCTTATTGAAAATGAGCTTTGTAGTGCCCCAGTTGTTTTCTTTGTTGATTTTCCAAACCATACGTAAGATTTGAAAATGATATCTTAATTGCTAAGGACAGCTGTTTTGTTAACCATAGAGAAGGGATAGGTTGATACTTGCAAGCAGGCTACAGCAGACAGCACACACAACTGCATTTCCACTTTCATTATAGCTGCAAATACTGTTGTAGTATTTTTTGTTTAATGTGTAGCACACGCTCTATATCTAGTCCTTACTATCACAGCGATTTCTGCTGTACCCTCCCATACCAAACTCACCGGAGACCTATGTCTCAAAAATTCACAGCCTTTCCAATGTGAATGCAAGCAAAGCATAGACTGGCATATGACATTGTGGTCTGTTCAAAATGTACTGATGGTCCAGATTCAGACAGCGGTCCGGTTGTTGACTACTTCCGACCTACAAGAATACATGTAGCTGTCAGCAAAAGCTAATATTGCAGAGGAGCCTTTAGTGGTGAGAATCTTTTTTTTTTTATAACAAGTGTACAGTTTAGACGTTATTGATTTATTAAAGGAAAGAAGGTACAAAAGTGTGCAGGTACTGTTGAGTTACTACTATACATATTTTTGACAGAAAAAAAAAACGGCAAGCATTTTGGAAAGTAACCGAAAACAATAATTTCATACAGTATATAAAAAGCAAAAGCCCCCTTGCACATCACTTCACGTGCATTTAAAGTAATTAATTATGTGCAACCTCGTGCTCGCATATTAATTACTTTAAATGCACGTAAAGTGATGTGCAATCCTTGTGCTTAAATACAACTATACATTTTAAATAACTCGTGCTGCACACACCCATTTATATCCCGTGTACCAACTACAATACACCAACATTAACACACGCAACATACAACATATAACACACAAATGCACACAGGGGCGGGGCACATTGCCACATACCTCCTTTAATTTTATTCGTGATTATCTGAGTAAACATATTACTTAAAAATTTGCTACAAATTTCTACTTTCGACATGCACAGAATTGTGGTGCTTATTTGGCAGTTTATTTTTAACGATGTTGACAAAGCACAGGACACTACCTCGTTGTAAACCGGCCCAATTACTGCCTGTTTTTTGTACTCATTCATGATGCTATTTGGGACAGAGAATGTTCAATGTTAACACCTTTGCCCCCCCCAGAATTTTTCTGAAATGAAGCCCATGCTTCTGTCGCAGATGATTGAAAATTGAAAGAAAAGAAATACAGGACCATAGCTTTTTGGCGCATTGTGGTGTCATTGTATTATCACTATAGCTGTTTAATTCACTTTTATTCAACTTATCTAGCACCTTAAAATGAGAGATTGCACCTCTACAGTAGATGCCATTTTGACAATGAAGCACCTTTTGTTGTGGTTGGCATGTAAGTGAATATAAAAATGATTGAAATGCATAGTTGATGCACTTTACTGTTTAATTTTTGTTTGTTGGATTATTTAAAATGTATTATTATTGGAAATTTGCCTGCAGTTTCAATCACGGGGTTTCCATGCGGGTCAATTTACTAGTGAACTATCTCATTTACTCGTGTAAATGACGAAACACATGGGAAAAACCACGCCCAGTTTCACATGGAGACCCACATTTCACGTGTAAATGTTAATGAGCGTGTTTATCCTTAACTATAAATACTGCAAGGGAGCAGGTCAGTTGTTACTGTGGATTCCAAGACGGCAGAGAGTAGTGGCTGGTGGGCGATTTTATGGTTAGTAGTGGTGTAGTTAATCTTAATGATAATGCGGGCGGCTTTTTTTATTATTGTTTGTTGCTGTGTCTGGTCTGTCATGTTGTATATCTCTTGTGGGTTACAGTTCTGTATAAAACCACTTACCATGAACTGCGTTATGCCCTTGTTATAGTATTAAAGCAGCTGTTTGAGAATACCTTTGCTGTAAAAACTATGCTAAAGTTAAACAGCGAGCTACTTAAATGTCTAACTGAATTAATTCCCATCCTTTTTTTGATCCCAGCTATGTCCAAAGACTACCCGTGTCTGTCATCCACGTTAATAAATATAGTTGGTGAACTGGATGTCATGAGTCAGCTCGATCGCCCAAAACAGCGCAACAACATCCAAGTTGTTGATGCCCTCTCAAAATTGACCAAATCAAATTGTAAATTAACATATTGATTGTGTTTTATTTGTTTACATCATTAATATTTAACACAACAGTAAATCCAACACAACTTAAAAGAAAGGAGAGAATCTCTGACAGCACAAGCCTCCTCAGATCGCTGCTGTTCAATTGAAACTGGCGGCTGAGGTAACCTTCACAATTACCAAGTCTGCTTTATAATAAACAGGATTGGGCTTTTGGTTTACATTTGCATAAACACCCATACTCTAGCATGGGTTTGCTTGTTTTGGGCTTCTTTTGAAAGGCAGTGACGCTTTTTTTTCTTGTGAGACTTGGCAACACTGGTAACCTTCCCTGTCTGTCTCACAGGAAGCAACTGATTCCACCTCATTTTGTTGTTGACAAGAGTTTGTGCAGATATACAGCAGGTAGTGGCAATTTTGGGAACTAACTAATGCTGCACTTCAGTCAATTTCATCAGTATCCACCACCTCCCTTTCAAGTGCACTACCCATATTTGGCCAAGCGTGGTATTGAATGCTTCCTCAGCAGCTGTCAGTCATCCAGACGGGTAGGGTTTCTAAGCCAGGGTAGTATACAGAGCATCACCTGATCCCCTATATGCTGTATTGCCTGAATGAAAGGGAAATATACTGTATATATATACAATTTGGGCAAGAGCAGTAAAACACATTATTAACCAGCCAGGCACAAGGTATTTTGCTTTATTACAGCAGCTTAGATTCACTCGTGTACCAGTTCTCTGCGCATAGAAACCACATTTTCACAAAATTTCACTAGTAATCTTCAAAAACAGCATGAGTACTTTACGCATAGCTAATTTACATATCAACCCCCACCTTTCCCATTTCTTTGCACAACGTCGGGTGAAATGCCCAGTTTACTCGAGTAAAATAAACTGAGCAAATGGAAACCCCAAAAATAATTTTTTTCTTGTGTAAGTGACGCAAGTTAAAAAAAAAAAAACAGCAACATTTATTGTAACATTTATTTCACTACAGTATAGCTTATCTTTCTTGTTTGTGCCTTTTCCTCAGTTTTCATTTGGGGTCCTCATTCAAAATAGTTTTTTGTACAATTGGTCTTCCGATTGAGTACAATTTTTGCTATTCTCATCTGAATGAAATGTGTTGCCTTTTTACATTATTGGCACTCCACACAGCATGCAGTCTGTGCATTCATTTCAATTTCAGGGCGTTACTAAATGTGTTGATGTGAGTGATTGGGAGTTTGAAAGGTATTCGAAGAGCTCAAGAAAGCTGTGCAGTTCAATTCATAGCACTTTTTATTTGTAACTCTTAGAATGCCAAACATAATGCTACTTTTTGGAGTGCACTGTTTGTTCTTTTATATATATATATATATATATATATATATATATATATATATATATATATATATATATATAAACTGATGTCTAATACAAATAAATCCATGTTGTATAACTGCATCTGCTTTGTGAAGCTCTAATCTCTGTTGTCTGCGCATGCACCATCTCTGGTACTGTGTTCAGAAAAGTTCTTTTTTTTTTTGTATCAATTACGGGATGTCATCATTAAGACACCCTGGGCAAGAGTAAACAGAGTTTACTAGTTTTTTAAAAATATTTTTAAATGTTGATAAATTTAGCTCAAAAGCAGTTCAATCCATCAACGCTCCATTGACTCAATAGAAAAACTTTGCCCGAGCTCTCGTTATAGCCATCATAACATAACATACGTTTTAGTAATGGATGAATACATATTTTGTATTTATAGGCTATGCTTATATTCACATTTCAGAGAGTTTAAAAAAACAAGGAGTATCACTTTTAGAAAGTTGAATGTTTCATAAAAGTTACTCCAAGACCTGCAGTAAGCCACTCCTGTGACCTAGAACAGAAGCAGTGCAGGGCAAGGGCGGACTGGGACCAAAAATCAGCCTGGGAAGTTCGGGTCCACCGGCCCACATTTATGTCAAAATCAACATACCGAAATAATAATAAAGTCAGCGCACACAGCGCGCCGTCATGATGAAGTATCGATAAAAATTAAAAAAAATAGAGTTTTTAATTGTGACCATGGCTTCATGATCTAGAAGTCACAAATAATAGGCTATCCTATTGAAAATATCATAGATTTTTCCGTCTACGAAATATTTTTCTATTCATTATTCTTTGTCTCCGCACGTCTCTCTGTCTGCCACCGCTTTGCGGTCAGTGAATGCAACATTGTATCAGAGCTAAAGTCTTTCGCCAATTTGTCCAGTTTACGCACCACAGATTATTTCATTGATAGCTCTGCTCTATGCAATTACAATTTTCTTTTTACAGTAATCAGTGGTCTAAAATCTAATTGCATATCAGATTATTTTAAACACAAGATTGCTGACAGTTGGTAGGCTATTATTTAGTATTGGTATTTACTGTAAGCAAATAATAAACATGGGTAGCCCATTTATCAAGTAGAAAGAAACCATTCTCCACACACCAATACCAACCTCACTAGGCCTAATAGTAAACTGTAAAGTATAAACACATATCTCATTTATCAATTCTATAAACCATCACCGACCTCACACAGATTGTGGTCTCTCAATAGGCCTAATAAAAAAACCCTGTAAATTCTAAACACATATTTAGCAATTCTATAAACCATTAGCAGCACTCAGCGCCAATACAACCCAAAATTACAATAGGGTTTCAGAACCCCTAATTATATCTCAAAATACAGTCAACTACTTCACCCAAATAAATGTCACAGCAGTGCACTCTTCTGCGCAATCTCTGTAGACATTAGCATGAACCTTTCCAAGTGGTCTTGGGACATAGTGCTTCTCAGTCTATTCTTGACAAACTTCAGAGTGGAGAAACACCTTTCACATGCTACTTGAGTTACTGACAAAGTCAGGAGGAATTTGTAGCCCAAACCAATTACATGATGGGCATCAGTCAATAAATTGTATCGGGATAGAATCAAATAGCAACACAAGGCACAGTTTTTGGATGAAGTGCAAGTTTTGTTCTCTAGCTCCAGCTCTTCTTCACATGCTCCACTGTTTCCATCCTCCTCAGGCATCTCACTTGTAGTTCTGACCATATATCTATGATCCAGACGGTGTATGGTAAGGAGGGATGGATCTGTCAATCAAATTGGGCAAACACCGTTTTGCTATGTGCTGAATAAATAACACGTAAGAAATGCAATTGACTATTATTATTTTTTTTTTAAAAGATTAAATTAAATTAGATTGATACTGATGGCTAAACAATGCTAATGGTTCAAACTATTATGTTATCTCCAGGATTCTAAATATATATTATTTTTTGTCAAACTATATTTCATTTAATGTTTATGAACCCAGTCAACCAAATATAGATTCTCCCTAGCTTTTGTGATGTGCAGTTCGTGAACAACTCGTTCTTTCCGGTTCAAATAAACCTGCGTAAAACATTGATTGGTTTTGTGTCATTGAATCAGTGAATCAAATGAAAGAAATTAATCGATTCACCAAACTGAACTGAATCAAATGAATCGAGTCACAAAAAAGAATCGAACTGCCCATCACTATCATCCACTATCAATACAAGAGGTTCAAATGAAAGACGAAATCTGGCTGACCAATCACGTTCTAAGAAAATCCGGGCAAGTCCAATCAGGGAGTGGCCACTCCTCACCCCCCCCTTAGATATTGCGATATTGGATCTACCCAAGAGATGACTGGTGTGGTGATGTGTGCGCGCGTGCGAGAGAGCGAGACTGCCAAGTTAATAACAGCGTAATTCTCAGCATGTAATGGGAAGAAAAATAAAAATAACAATTATACATCAAACGTAGACCAGCGGCCCACACAGGTCCAAACATACTGGCCCACCGGGGATTCTCCCGCACTTCCAGATGGCCAGTCCGCGCCTGATGCAGGGTAATCCAATGCTCCAGAGATGCACTTCTATTCTTAACACGTTTAAGCCACAGTCCTTTAAAAGACTGCGGGGACAGAAACTAGGTTAACACCACCTGAACTCTCTTTATACTGGGTGTCCTTTCACAGCACTCTGATGAGAATTATACTGGAACTTCTTTTTTTTAAATTGTATTCTGATTTAAATCAAGGCCTTTAAACTTAAGAACAAGGTCATCTCATTTAATCTCTGTGAATTTTTACCATTCTGCACACCAGGGAGTAATATTGCTTGGGATTGTGCCTGAGGAAGTGAGTAAAGAAATAAGTTAAGTAAAATGTCATACAATAGATACAAACTAAGCTGCCTATTTTACAGCAGGGCTTTCTCTCTCTTATATGAGGGTTTTAACCGATTAATAATAAATCACACCTGTGGGCTTTGATGAATTAAAAAATAATTGATCGGTAAATCTTGTTTATCTGAGTACGGTATGAGATCTTGAAAAGTGGCAAAGGTCACTTCCAAGGATATTCTACATTACCAAGATACTTATCTCCGCCTTTATTCTGTCATGCATGGTGCAAAGGATCATGGGCTATTAAAGAGTGCTCCTGGGCTGATTTTGTCAGTGTTTACATTTTTTTTAACTTTTGAAGTATGTTTCACTGTTGCCCAGAAGAACTACATTAACGCTACTTAATAGACACTCAGCATCTGGAATTAGAACATTGGTTACACTGTGGCATCTGGAATTAGAACATTGGTTACGCTGTGGCATCTGGAATTAGAACATTGGTTACACTGTGGCATCTGGAATTAGAACATTGGTTACACTGTGGCATCTGGAATTAGAACATTGGTTACACTGTGGTCCCATACAAACAAACCCCTATACCAGCCTCCTCACCAAAACTTAAAATAACAATCATTGCGTTAACAAAATTACTTATTTTAGTTGTAAAACCATAATACCCCCAAACATGGCATATCACTGGAAAGGAGACAACCTCAGCAACCTTAATATGCAATATTTTGCTGCAAAATAAGACTAGAAAATGAAACAAAATGTTTTATTTTAAATGATTGTCAAATAGAAATTGCTTTGACGACCAGTACGACTTGTATTATAGTAGTAAAGGAAGTGAAATTCTAATAAATGGTAAAAACTTAAAAAAAATCTATCTATCTATCTATCTATCTATCTATCTATCTATCTATCTATCTATCTATATATATATATATATATATATATATATATATATATATATATATATATATATACACTGAGTGTACAAAACATTAGGAACACCTTCCTAATATTGAGTTGCACCCCCTTTTGCCCTCAGAACAGCCTCCATTCGTCGGGGCATGGAGTCTACAAGGTGTCGAAAGCGTTCCACAGGGATGCTGGCCCATGTTGACTCCAATGCTTCCCACAGTTGTGTCAAGTTGGCTGGTAGTGGATCTCTACACCGAATAGCTTGTTCCATCTCATCCCACAGGTGCTCAATTGGATTGAGATCTGGTGACTGGGCAGGCCACTGCAGTAAACTGAATTCACTGTCATGTTCGTGGAACCATTCCTAGACAATCCTAGCCTTGTGGCGTGGAGCATTATCTTGCTGAAAAAATCCATTAGCAGATGGATAAACTGCTGCCATGAAGGGATGCACCTGATTGGCAATGATGTTCAGATATCCTGTGGCATTCAAACGTTGCTCCACTTTTATCAAGGGGCCCAATGTGTGCCATGAAAACACACCCCACACCATCACACCACTATCACCAGCCTGCAATGTTGACACGCGGCATGATGGATGCATGTACTCATGTGGTTTTCTCCATACCCTAGTCCTCCCATCAGCGTGAAAAAGCAGGAACCGGGATTCATCAGACCAGCCAATGCTTTTCCAATCCTCCAGTGTCCAGTGTTTTCGTTCCTTAGCCCACTGCAACCGCAGTTTCTTGTGTTTTGCTGAAAGAAGTGGAACTCTGTTAGGTCGTTGGCTGCCATACCCCATTCGTGTCTTTCGGCACCAATGTTGTACTGGACTGTCAGCTGACTAACTGTAGCCCTTCTGTTGCTCTGCACAATTCGTGTCAGCCTCCTTTGGCCTCTTTCATGAATGAGCCGTTTTCGACCACTGGCCTGCTGTTGGCTGGATGTCCTTTGGGTGGTGGACCATCCTTGATACACACAGGAAACTGTTGAGCGTGAAAAACCCTAACCCTAACCCTAACCCTGTTCAAAGGCACTTAAATCATTTGTCTTGCCCATTAGCAGTAAATGGCATGATGTTAATACTTTGTATTACTTATAATTGTCTTTCAATGTAATTTCATATCACTAGCAAACAGTTGTGATAATGGATTAATCGATCGTAGATCAGATGATTCATCGATCAATAGAAAATGTTAAGATTAAAACCCCTAACATTCAATAATAACCCCCTTATTCAAACAAAAAGAAAATCATATACTATTTCTGTATCTTTTGCGAAGAAAATATAGTGCACAAAGAGAATTTGCATACATAACAAAAACAAACAAAGAAAGAATTACAATCCCGGTAGAGCCGTTATTAAAGTTTCAAAGCCCTGTAGACAGGGCACATTTACTTTGAATTGCCTGTCATCTCTCTCAGCCATTGATTCTGCAAATCCACAGGACAACAGTGGTAGCCTACAGTCAGTATTTGAAAGACACCTTTTTTTGCAACTTATGAAAGGCAATACAATCTTATTTTCACTTCTGTGGTGCATACTGACAAATATAAGCCTCACATAAGAAATCTCCAAAGAATACACAGTCTTATTATTATTATTATTATTATTATTATTATTATTATTTGTTTATTTAGCAGACACCTTTATCCAAGGCGACTTACAGAGACTAGGGTGTGTGAACTATGCATCAGCTGCAGAGTCACTTACAATTACGTCTCACCCGAAAGACGGAGCACAAGGAGGTTAAGTGACTTGCTCAGGGTCACACAATGAGTCAGTGGCTGCAGTGGGATTTGAACCGAGGACCTCCTGGTTACAAGCCCTTTTCTTTAACCACTGGACCACACTGCCTCCTAACCTGTCTTTTAACAATATAGCTGTTACAAACAGAGTTCAACACGTCTAACCTATTCAGGTGCAGAGGCTGGGGCACTTTACATCATCAATAATTAATTATTATTATTATTATTATTATTATTATTATTATTATTATTATTATTATTATTATTATTATTTGTATTAGTATTATTATTATTATTGATATTATTTTTTATGAAAAAAATATCTATTCGAGTAATTATTGCATATTGTACAGTATGTTAATAGCACATAAAATGCTCTAGAAAATAAGTTTTGTTTCCTTAAATAACATGCCTCTTTAAATTGAATAAATCCATTGTTGAAAATGTGCTTGTACAATTATTATTATTATTATTATTATTATTATTATTATTATTATTATTATTATTATTATTATTATTAAATGCTGATACATCAATACATGTCCTAGAAATCATATTTTTTATCTTCAAATACTGTACATAAAATAAATGCTATATTTTGACTGCAAACTTAAGAAAAGGGCTATTGCACCAATTTCCGGTGATGCTGGGATATGTCATTTTTGTTGCCTTACTTGCAATACAAATAATGAAACAAGGAACTATAATCCCAGGGGGACACAGTGATAAAAACACTTGTGTGAGTTACAACTTACCCAGAACACCTTTAATTTTAAAGCATGATATTGTAATGATGGCATGTATCAAATAAAGTGCTTGAAATGTGTTAATCATGTTTATAGCATTCTAAAATTGGAAATCAACTTCATAAATATGTAGGGCTAAATCTTAATTTGTATGTGTTATATCATTTTGTCTGTCTCAGCTGCCCTGCACCTCTCAGCAGTCAATGTGAATGTGTGACATATAGTATTAATTTCTGTTCCCATCGCCTCCCTTCATATTCTTTTTGCTGTGTTGTTTCATATGATATTAACTGGTTTGTGAAAAAAATACTGGTATAGATATGCAATCACATATTAAATTCATGTTAAATTAATATTTAATAAATATGCAATAGCTGGTTTCTTGCTAAATGTTAACCAAACGTCGATTGAAAATGTAATTGCATATCACATCCATTTATATTATGTTTTGTTACCCTTGGAAATATGTAATAATTTCCCATTGTTTACATGTTTTTAATTGAAAATACAGTTAATCTGACTTAAATGTTAATGGAAAGTAACAAGGAATAATTGAACGTAAATTAATATCAATTGCATATCTATTAAATATTAATTTAACTTTAATATGCAATTGCATATCTATTAAATATTAATTTAGCAGGAGGATGATGGGAAATGTAGCTCTGAGAGGTCCATGCGGGTACATGGGAAGCCATCTTGAGGCAGGGAATGCAATTTAAAAGTTATGCATGTCTATATTATTTTAATCCAAAAGGTGATCTCAGTGGGAGTCAATAAACAGACTTAAACAGAATTAAATCATAAAAAAAATCTTGAGAAAAAATACTTGCTTAACCTAATGAACATATCTCTCTCTTGTTTTTTTGAAAAGCAGATGCCTCAAAATACTGAACTCAGCTATAAAGTAGACTGTGAGACAGCTGGGAAGAACATTAGGTTATCAGGACCCTTTTCGTAGCAACAGGAAAGTTACATCAGCATAGTTTACAAAGTAAAAGGCATGAATAAAACAGATTTGCTTAACAGGCTGGATAATTCAGATAACTGATCATGTACAGAGTTCAAGCATTTAAAAGTGAATTGCTTTTTTCTGCATTAACATGTAATATAATCCTGATTATATACAACACATAGATTGAATGCACAGTAAAAGCATAATATAATTGGACATGTAATTTCAGTTTTGGTAAACACAGCCTCAGTTAACATGTTATCTTTTTTAACGAGGCAATTAAAAAACTAAACAGGAAGATAAGCTTCTAAAGCTTCTTGAAACACAAAATTGTAGAGTAAGGTATTTTTTTTTTTTTTTTGCAATTAACCGATCTTTCTGTTTGGCCCACATTTCTTAATCTGGATTCTATGGGGTCTTTTCATTTGTACATTATGGCTAATATAAATTTATAATTTAAGCATGTTTTCTTCCTACGTAGAACTGGGCATAAGTATTTTAGGAGTGAATCATTATATGAGAATATAAAACACAGGCACTTGCCAAAACACTTGGTAGGCCAGTTAACATACACTACTTCTACTAACAACATCCATAAGGAATACTTACAAACATACTCCCTATCATTCCTTTAGGACCATAGGGTGCCATCCATAAATAATACACAACTTTTCCACTATGCTCTTGTTAACCATTAGTTGTTAACCTGTCACAGCCTCCATGAGGATGACCCCCAACACCGCCACATTACATCCATCCTTCCACTAAAAATACTATCTGCACCATGTACAGGCTAAAAGCATGAAGTGCTAGAAATACTTATTTATTAAATTATCATTAAAAAAAGCAAGAATTAATTCAAGTGAAGCACACTAATACTGCGCAACTATAAATAAGTATGATGAATGCATACTTCGCTAAAGTTACACATTTTTTTACCTTATGCACATGGGTGAGTTGTATAAAACAGAAATCCCTTGGTCATAATATATAGGTAATGGAAAAAAGCATTCACTACATCTTTGAGCATCCTTGAGGCACAGTTAGCTTGCCCGAACACCTCTCTGGGGTCTGTCTGTACATTCTAGTTATGTAACTGCAAAGTTGAGCTCTTTTGGGATAGAAACAGGAACAAATGGGGGGGTTTGCATCTCTTAACCACTAAGACTTTTATTAGACATTAATCCCTTTTCCAAGTAACTTGGGTTGTTATCATACCTGAAAAATATTTAGCCAATTGACAACGGTAATATTTTTTTTTTTTTTTACATTTGTCTTATTTGAGTATTTCCTGAACTCCGTAATTAAGCGTAGCTAACTGACACTGTTATCGAACACCTTTTCAGGACATCCACTTGAACAAAATGATACACATTTGTGATTGATATTGACCTGAGAGGGATATTACCAGTATATTGTCTCTTAGCTTACCTCCTAAATGTCAAGATATAACAAAGAAAAAAAAAAAGAAATTAGAGTGATTTGGTTATTCACAAGGACATTCAAACTTTTTACCATTTGTTATCTTAGCGCGTTGAGAATTGGTGAAATAAATGCAAGATAACCATCTTCTTTACTTTATTCCTATATATGCAGCGAAGCATTGTGTTTGGGTGCTCAATTAAGCGTGCATATATGAATTGATTTAAAGGGCAAACACTATTGCATTGGTAAAAAGTATAAACTCATCTTCACAGGAATGTATTAATGCCTAAATCACTATCTCTTTTTGTCCATACAGATCTGTATTAGTAATCATATTAAATGGTTGGATATGGATATTTTTGGACTAAACAATAACCAATGGCTGGAGTAATGGGTATAAATAATCGATGGGTAAAATAACCTAGACCAATAAGTTGGACATACACTTGATTGAATACCAAATCAAAATGGGTCATCCGCAGTTCAAGATTTCCATACAATATTGATTTTTATTGTACATTTAAGTGGGTGCAACTCAAGGAGCTGTATGCATTAATAGATACAAGGAGAAAAGATGAAGCTGAACTAAATGCAGCAAATCTGAGTCACATAAAGCATGTCTTTGGAAACAAGTTCAGTTGCCCTGCCTCCCCTGGTATTGTGATGGAGACTAGCCAAAGCTCATTGCAGGGGGTGCCCTGCCCCTGTGCATATTTTATGTTTACATGTATGTGTGTAGTGGTGCACGAAGTGTGGGTTATGAGGCACAGGTGATGTAAAATGTATATATGTCTTTAGGCATGGGGATTGCAATCACTTCATGTGCAGATTAAAAAGGTATGTTGGTATGCGAGCACAGGGATGTGTGTGTGTGGAATAATGGGTGACAGGGAGGAAGCCGTGAATTAAATACATGATTAAATGGTTAATTAAGGCTCCAGCCACAGGTGTATAAATAGGGTGATCACGGGTGATAAAGGGGTTGGTGTGTTCAGAGGCGGAACGAGAGTCGGGAGGTGAAGTAGAAACTAAAAATAACAATTGCTACGCGTGCTGGTTAAACGCCAGCACGATACTTGTTTATTTTGTTCCGTGTCTGTTTGTTGGTCTGTTTTGGCCATCGTGCCGTTTTCTTTTGTGTGAAGTGTTTTGTTTGTTTAAACCGTTTATTTATTTTACAGTAAACCGGCGCATCAGCACATTCATTCATACTCCAGTGCTGATTGTTGTCTGTCTCCTCCCTCATCTGACGTCACCCACCAAGGCAATCTCGTCACAGATGGGTATTATCTGACAGATAGCTGTGACAACTTCAACAGGTACAAATGAGGGCAGGTCAGCCCTTTGAAGTATTCTTCTTTATAACTAATAAGACTCGCCACGTTTGTTCAGAAAATGACTAACAATGAGACAATCATATCAAGGCCAAATTGACCTTGATCTGTCTTTACTGCTGTAGTACTCCAACAAGAAAGAGCTGGCAGGCACATAAGGAGAAAAGTGTACCTGTCAATTTGTCAGTCAGAACACATATTTTTCAGTGGGATATCCTTCCTAGCTGGCGCTTTTTAAGCGTGTAGTTTGTGTCTATACTAAGCATTGAGGTCCTTATAGAAGTGTAATGTGGTATAGCAGGGTAAAAACATACAGGTAGTAAAGTGTACCAAAGCAATGCATACAATCATAGCATGGTTAAGTAATGCAATAGCCCTAGCAAATGTTTATGAAGAGGGTGCAAGAAGAATTAGATCAACGAGATAGCATTGCTTTGCTTGTGTTTCCTCAGTCATAAAAATTGAAGTCCAGTATATTACTCTGTTCTCTCAAATTCAGTACATTGTGAAAAACCTGGGACATATTCATCTTTGTCAAGGGAATGCTGATTATGCAAAAGCCAGGAACATTCATATCTTTCTGCCGCTGCCGTAGCTTATCTGAATAGTATGACGAAGTGGGAAGCAGGTTTCAAGGGGCATTGCTTGTGTGCCTGCAGCTACATTGACTTTCTTATGATAATGAGAGGATAGAAGGCTAAAATGTAGATGGATTTAGTAAATACCACATAATCATATTTTAGTAAACATGTGGTTTCTTCCAGTATGCTGACATGCATTGCTGTGAACTACCTGAACATGAACTCAATGCAAATACCATGTTCTTTCTTAAACCTCTAAATTACCATATAGACTTGAAAATGTTTGAAAAATGGTGTTTATTAATAATGTAATAAGTTAATATTTGCAACAAAACTATTTAGGCTGATAGTTAGTACACCTCCAGCAAAGAGCAAATAGCAATGCTTGTTGTTTCAGCTTTCTACACTACACTTACTCTACGCTGTTATTTGAGTGCCATGAAGGTTTCCACAATGAGTTTCACAGTAAGTAAGCTAAAACAGCCTTTTACTTGGTATATACCAGAGCACGAGAAGAAAATTTTGAACAACATATGGTTAATAGGTTACAAGGTCTAAAAGTTATACCGTACATTACTGAAGATATAAGTTCCTTTACTATTACAGTATTTCTTCATTATACTGTTTGAAAATGTAAAATATAATCCTATTATCTGTCTTTAAAAAATAGTTTCCCACCAACACCAAATATATCATTTCAGATATATTTATAACAATGGTATAAACATTTTTTGTTCACTTAGCCCCTCTGTTGTTAACCATGTATTTGTTAAGCATTATACAACTATCAGTTGCTTTTGTCTATTACCTGGAATAATAATGAAAGAGCACAGGTGTGCAATTTATCTACAGTAGTAAAATAGCATGATAGTGTGTTAACCTTCTAGTTATAGTTCTTGAATATTTTGCATTAAAGCACAACATAATAAGTTGTAATATGTATTAACCATTGCCGTGTATGTCAAGCCCAAAGTATTTCGGTAACCGATTATTTATACTCTGCTCGTTCTTGTTTCTTACCATGCTGTGGAGGATTAAAAGAAAACATATGGTGGTTTAAGCCCAGAAGAAAAATTACTAATGTGATACAACATCCTAAACATACATCTACAGTAAAACATTGTACACACATACTGTGCTGGAAACTGTGTTCAGTTGCCAAAACTGCTATGTAAATGATTAATATTTAAAGCATTTCTCCCTTCGGGCTCAAACAAGTTCTAGTGTTGCTTTTATGATGCAGCACTCACTTCTTAAGGAGTATTTCTTAAAGCAGCATTGCTATCATTACAAATTCAATTCCCAGTGGGAAATTTCCTTCCGTTATGAAGCCTCCTGACATGAATTTCTAACCCTCTTACTCAAAGCAACTCAAATTACTCAATGTAATTCATCAAAGGTTTTTTTTTAGCATGTTATATATGCTAAAAAATCACAGCAGAATTAATAGCATTGATAAGGCTGCAGCCACACAGGCACCACCATCTTAATCATTTTCTTCTTACATCGAAATAATAACATTCCATTAGAAATGACTGGAAGCCAAAGGAGATCTCAGAGCATCATAAGGCTGAGAAATATATATATATATTTTTTTTATAAATTTAGAGTGACCAATTATTATTATTATTTTTCCCCCCTCAATTTGGAATGTCAAGTTTTATGTTTTTTCTCTTCACCGCAGCGAGTCCCTACACAGCACAGACATTCTGAGGGCATGTGAGCGTCCGCCGATCTCACAAACCTAAACCCAGAACCGCTTTTACACTGAGCAATCCAGAGCAGAGGTTGGCGGGCTAATGATCCTAGATAACAGAGACCAGCCCTGCTTTTTATCCACTCTGAATGTGCTCGGTGTCTGGCCAGTAGGGTTCGCTGTTGCGCGATGAGGAAAAGCAATCCCTGACGGTTTCCCATCCCCAACCCCGGAAGCGTCATGAATTATAAATAACAGCAATATAAAAAAACATTGACTAAAAAGAACATTACCCATCCAAAACTTAATTATATAATTATTAATTGTAAAACCAGCAAGGCTTCCCTCCCCATTGGGAAAGTTCCAGATAATACCTATTACATAGAATATGGTATCTGAATCATACCCTAATGGCGTTAATCATGCCTCCAACCAACATGGCGGCCTCTAAGCAATGTTGCCCCACACAGACATGGTGCTGTCCAGGACGCGCTGCTGCCATGCAAACAAACTTTTATACGTTTGCCAAAGCTAAGGTAAGTCCACTTTAATTCAATGAACTTAAAAATAATTACAAACGCTAACTTTTCACCCAATTTAGGATATATTAAAATTGTAAACCAAGAAGTGAGCTATTAGATTTAACCAGGACTTTGTTTCTTAATTAATTTGTTTATTTAGCAGACGCCTTTATCCAAGGCGACTTACAGAGACTAGGGTGTGTGAACTATGCATCAGCTGCAGAGTCACTTACAATTACGTCTCACCCGAAAGACAGAGCACAAGGAGGTTAAGTGACTTGCTCAGGGTCACACAATGAGTCAATGGCTGAGGTGGGATTTGAACCGGGGACCTCTTAGTTCAAACCCCCCCCCCCAAACAGGCTTTTTGTTTAAAAAAATTATAAAAAATGTCAAAGTGCTGTAGAATATTACAGGGAGGGATTCAACCATCACAATATCTCTAAATCATTTGAAGATGTCTTGAAATAGCATGTACTTTATTTTTAATGGTATTTTTTTGTAGCAATTACTTCATGAAAACCCTCTCATACATATTTTTCTGTCCTATGTTCCAGGATATGTCACGTAGAGAGATTGGCATCTAGACTGGTTAATGAAACCAATAAATTCACGAACTTAATAGTATGATAATGTGGTACTCACACCCTATCTGAAGATCTAACACAATACACTTCTGAAGATGTTTTGCAGTACTCTAAAATCAAGATGTTGCTAGATGTTGCCATTTTAAAATATTTCAGAAACAAAGCACTGAAACAGACATCTTTCAGCCATCATCACGTCACTTTACAGCCAATATGTTTGGTTATTCCAACTACAAGCATGAATGGAAAACCTTAGAGCACCCCCCTTGGGAATACAGCGCAATTTACTGCAACATCAGAACAATAAAAATAATTCATAAGCCACCAATTTAAATGTGTTTCTGTCATAGAAAGGCAGTTAGTGCAGCTATGATGTAGAAAATATGCTAGAGGGCATCAGTAAATAATCATTTGGTGAGATGACTCATGTTCAGTAACAAACAATGGCATATGGTCAATTACTCTTGTGGTACTTTTCAAAGGCAATGAGAATAATGTGTATGTATGCTTGGGCTTGAAAAATTGACAAAGTGGTCCTGGTGCCCTTCCCATCTATACTGCTAGCTACTTAAGGAAAGAGGACATGTTAACAAACCCACTAGCTCTCATATGAATTTTACCGTAGTAGTTCACTGCCAATGTCATGTAGTTTAATGTTTATGAGCCAAACAAATCTCTTGGTGCTGAAAAAGAAGACCTACTGAAATCAGTATTCATCATTTGCTCTAAAACTGTCTTGATTAGTAAAGCTTAGTGCATTCTAACAGAGGTATGTAACCTTGAAACATACTGTAGAAAGGCAGACGGTAATCAATTTTTTGTGAACTAAGAGGGAACCCCACCAATGAGCTTGAATTCATTTTCTTGTTGGTAGGCAAAGTATACAGCACATTCTAAGAGTTCTGTATTTTACAAGGTTTCAGAAAACAGACAAACTTGAGGGTTCTCTTTCAAGTACGAAATGTAACCATTACGTAATGGAGTTTCACCTCTTAAAGACCCTAAAACCTGAATATTATATACCAAAGCTGCTCACCAAGCCTGTGACACAGTCATGCCCATCCTGAAGGTATAAAGGAACTGCGTGCACAGATCTGGGAAAGTAGCCCATGCAGGAAGCTGTCTTCACAGTCTTCCTCATCCTCCTCTGCCTCTCCTTCTCCTCCCCTGAGTCACCATTCCAAGAGAATGGCAGACTCGGAGCAGATGAAGAAGCTCTGGGCAGCAGTTTCCCACCAAGGAATGGTACTCGTAGAGTTACTGTGTGAATGTTCGGCACCTGCCCTGTCTGTCCCCTTGGAGTCCCAGGGAGCTACGAGCGCAGATTGGCAGCAGGATGACGTGCTTTCCATCGCCGCCCTTGAGGAGGTGGGCGAACAGGAGCTGGCGTTCCTGTCTGAGGACGTGGAGTCAGACAGCACATCCCCTGCGGTTAAGCTCTCCCTGTCGGCAGAGCTTCTACCACTGATCAAGGGCCACTGCAGTCTGGCAAGTGCCATGGCCTACATAAGTTCAGACAAGGCAGTCCATCTTTGATAACAAACTTACCACCTCTCCCATGCCCCCTCCCCAGTGCTTCTGGATATTATTTATGAGATCCAGTCATCCTAGGGTCACCCAGCTACAGCTCCTGCTGTTTTCCAGTCTATGGACATGATGTGTAGAAGCTGGGCCCAATTTCCACTGGTGGAGGCTTCAATTGCTGTGTTGGTACAGGTGCCTAATTTAGTGTTGCTGTCCAAGGATGCTATCTTCTCCAACAAACAGTGCTGGGTTTCGGAGGTGAAGCTCAAGCGTGCCTATTCAGCCAGTGCATTCTCCGCATGGCTGGGCAACTTTAATATTATTCTGGTAGCCTATTTGCTGAGTTCCGTCTCTGACAACCATTGGCCCTCACTAGCACAACTGGTTGAGCTGTGCCTGGTTAATAAGAACCTCCTCCATCTGTCAAAACTGAATGGACAGCTCACGGACCCATAAGACGCCGTAGTGGTGTCTCAGGAGGTAGCAACTCTGCTCAAAAATGGGCAATTCACATGAGTGACCCTACTAGGGGTAGGGTTCTACTCCAAGTATTTCCTTGTGCCCAGCAGGATGGTGGCCTCAGACGAATCATCGACCTCAGACTGGTCAACCTGTATCTGAGCCGAAGAAGCTTCAAATTGTTGACGATGCAACAGCTGTTGCAGTCAATCAGGCCAGGCGACTGGTTCACCACTGTGAACCTCAAAGACGCCTATTTCTGCATCCCTATAAAACCAGTGTACAGGAACTACCTGCGGTCTACACATACGAGTTCCGGGTCTTGCCATTTGGCCTCTCTCTAGTTCTCTGTGTCTTTTCGAAGTGCATGGAGGCTATCCTGACCCCATTAAGAATCAAAGGCATCAGAGTACTCAATTATCTGAATGACTAGCTCATTTGTGCCCAGACTCCAGTACAAGCAGATGCCCACACGGTACTTGTCACTGGCCACCTTCAACAGCTGGGCCTTACGGTGAATCATCCGAAGAGCCAGATCACACCTTCTCAGACAGCCTCCTATCTAGGTGTGTGCTTGGACTCCAGGTCCATGCTGTCCACTGTGTCAGACGGCAGGGTACAGAGAATAGCCGCCTGTTTAGAGCTCACGGTAGTGACATTCCAGAAACTTCTCGGCTTAATGGCAGCAGCTTCTCAGACCCTCCATTTGGGTCTCCTGTGTATGCGCCCTCTGCAGGCCTGGTTCAACAGCAGGGTTTTTTAGCTTGCGTTGAACCGTGACCACCTATTGACAGTGTCTCGCCAGCATTTGGGCAGTGTCACCAGAAGGTAGGTCGTCACCACGGATGCGTCCAGCCTGGGCTGGGGCACTGTGTGGAATGGCAGGGGGCTCTGGGGGTGTGGAACACCCCTCAGCAGGGTCTGCACATCAATGTTTTAGAGCTGCAGGCGAATACCTGGCCCTGCAGAATGTTTTGCAGGAGGTTCGAGGGAGACATGTGCAACAGTAGTGGCGTACATAAACCACCAGGGTGGCCTCAGGTCTCCCAGTCTCCATCTCGTGGTCTGCAAGCTTTTGCTCTGGGCACACGAGAATCTCTCACTGTGGGCAGTACACCTGCCTCGGGTGACAAACTGGGAGTCGGGCCTCCTCTCAAGGAGAGTTCCCAGGGCCTCAGAGTGGAGGCTTCACCCCGAGGTGAGTATCATTTTGGAGAGATTCTGGAAAGCAGAGATAGATCTCTTTGCCTCCCAGGAATCAACCCACTGTTGCTTGTGGTTCTCCATAAAAGGAGGCAGGGAAACGCTGGTGATAAATGCCTTGGCACACCAGTGGCCGAGGCAACTATCATATGCCTTCCAACCACTCGCCATGCTCCCGCTGTGTCTGGAGAAAATCAGACAGAACTGGGCCCAGAAGACTCTGGTTTTCAGCCCTGATGCAGCTCCTGAGCGGCCAGCCATGGAGACTGCCCAAGTGCCACGACCTGTACTTATGACATCCCGACCCATCGAGCCTGCAGCTCTGGGTCTGGCCTCTGAACGGCTGCATTTGAGACATCTGGGTCTGTCCAATAGGGCTTTTATTGCCCTGAAAAATGCCAGAGCAGTGTCCACACTTTCCTAGTACGGGTGCAAGTTTTATGTCTGCTGTAGTCCCATGGTCAAGCCCTGCCTAAACAGAGGCTTTACAAATTGATACCAGATACAATCAGGACTGCCTATGAGCGAGCCAACTTGCCCCCTCCAGAAAATCTCACTGCCCATTCTACCAGAGGCATGGCAACTTCGTGGGCTTTATTCTAGGGTGCATCTGTCAAAGACATATGCAATGCAGCTGTGTGGGTTACTCCCCATACCTTCACTAGGTTCTACAGACTAAATGTCCCTATATAATCCCGATGGCATCACAAATGCTGTCTGCTTTCTTTGGCCATAAATCCCTGGTGGTAAGCTTTGCCCTGATCAAATAGCAAAAACCAGGCAAAATTATAGAATGTCTTGCACTCTGGGGACTTGTTGGCGATCAGGAATAGTCTTTCTGTTAAGGTCACGATAATCAATACACTTAAACTGACGGATGTGTGGCGCCGTAAGTGACTCAAAACTTCTTGAATATTAAGAAGAAAAAAAAAGAATCAGAATGACTCCAAGAGTCTGTTTGAGTTAAAGCTTACAGTTCCACTCTTCAAAGTAGGTCTGTTGGTAACAAAAATAAACATATGCCACATTTCCATGTGCATCATGTAACCAGTCTGTAAAATTCAAGCTCATCTCATTCCAATATCAAACTGTGGCTGGCACTGGTTCCATCTCCAGTCTACAACCTGACATTACACAGAGGCCAAATATCATCAATCATGTTTTTTGTCCTATTCTTTAAAGCTTTGATAATATGTTTCCTTGATAATGAATTAAAAGCCAGCCCTCCATTCTTTTCTTTCTGGATTGGATGCTCATTTTGCTCCTTTAGAGCGAGATGGTGATTTCTAATTGCTGCCAACCTGCAATCCTAATTCTCCAAAGTTCCATGGTTCAATAGCACATCCTGTGTTTTGGAATCTGTGAGTTCCGTTCAGCCCCCTGCTGAGTTGTACCAATCATACTACAAGGAGCTTCCTGTCGCGAATGCTAAGCAGTATCTGTCATGAAGTCAAACCTGTAGCCAATTGTATTAGTTCTTGCTTATGTTGCTGTAAAAAACAAGATGACAGCATTTTAAAATTCAGAATCGTTGAGCTATGTCAACTTCAAAGTTTATCAGAGGGACAAGACAGTATAAGATTGCTGACAACAGCCTACAGTCATTCTAAATTGGCTTGTGGTCAGTAATTTATCCTTTTGTGATATAGTGTAAGACAAGACTGAGGCAAGTAAGCAGTTAAGTGTGCAGTAGATGCAAGGCATTTATATTAATATTCTTTAGCTATAGCAGTGCTTATGACAAGAGGTTCTAAGGCCCTGTATATATATATATATACAGTACTGTGCAAAAGTTTTAGGCAAGTGTGAAAAAATGCTGTAAAGTAAGAATGCTTTCAAAAATAGACATGTTAATAGATTATATTTATCAATTAACTAAATGCAAAGTGAGTGAACAGAAGAAAAATCTAAATCAAATCCATATTTGGTGTGACCACCCTTTGCCTTCAAAACAGCATCAAGCATCAATTCTTCTAGGTACACTTGCACACAGTTTTTGAAGGAACTCGGCAGGTAGGTTGGCCCAAACATCTTGGAGAACTAACCACAGTTCTTCTGTGGATTTAGGCAGCCTCAGTTGCTTCTCTCTCTTCATGTAATCCCAGACAGACTTGATGATGTTGAGATCAGGGCTCTGTGGGGGCCATACCATCACTTCCAGGACTCCTTGTTCTTCTTTACGCTGAAGATAGTTCTTAATGACTTTCGCTGTATGTTTGGGGTCGTTGTCATGCTGCAGAATAAATTTGGGGCCAATCAGATGCCTCCCTGATGGTATTGCATGATGGATAAGTATCTGCCTGTACTTCTCAGCACTGAGGAGACCATTAATTCTGACCAAATCGCCAACTCCATTTGCAGAAATGCAGCCCCAAACTTGCAAGGAACCTCCACCATGCTTCACTGTTGCCTGCAGACACTCATTTGTGTACCGCTCTCAGCCCTTCGGCGAACAAACTGCCTTCTGCTACAGCCAAATATTTCAAATTTTGACTCATCAGTCCAGAGCACCTGCTGCCATTTTTCTGCACCCCAGTTCCTGTGTTTTCATGCATAGTTGAGTCGCTTGGCTTTGTTTCCACGTTGGAGGTATGGCTTTTTGGCCACAAGTCTTCCATGAAGGCCACTTCTGACCAGACTTCTCCGGACAGTAGATGGGTGTACCAGGGTCCCACTGTTTACTGCCAGTTCTGAGCTGATGGCACTGCTGGACATCTTCCGATTGCGATGGGAAGTAAGCATGATGTGTCTTTCATCTGCTGCAGTAAGTTTCCTTGGCCGACCACTGCGTCTACGGTCCTCAACGTTGCCCGTTTCTTTGTGCTTCTTCAAAAGAGCTTGGACAGCACATCTGGAAACCCCTGTCTGCCTTGAAATTTCTGCCTGGGAGAGACCTTGCTGATGCAGTAAAACTACCTTGTGTCTTGTTGCTGTGCTCAGTCTTGCCATGGTGTATGATTTTTGACAGTAAACTGTCTTCAGCAACCTCACCTTGTTAGCTGAGTTTGGCTGTTCCTCACCCAGTTTTATTCCTCCTACACAGCTGTTTCTGTTTCAGTTAATGATTGTGTTTCAACCTACATATTGAATTGATGATCATTAGCACCTGTTTGGTATAATTGTTTAATCATACACCTGACTATATGCCTACAAAATCCCTGACTTTGTGCAAGTGTACCTAGAAGAATTGATGCTGTTTTGAAGGCAAAGGGTTGTCACACCAAATATGGATTTGATTTAGATTTTTCTTCTGTTCATTCACTTTGCATTTAGTTAATTGATAAATATAATCTATTAACATGTCTATTTTTGAAAGCATTCTTACTTTACAGCATTTTTTCACACCTGCCTAAAACTTTTGCACAGTACTGTATATATATATATATACTGTATAACACTGACTGTCCAGTACATTTAAGTGACCTGCAACTGATGCCCAAAATGGGTAGCTGCCGAGCATTTTCGAGTGGAAACAGGTGCATCTTTTCCAAGGTTTTTGTGATTTGGGCCGTTGTAGCTGCTTGTCACAAAGTGTTGCACGTGTCTGTGTGCTTGATCCATCATGATCTGCTTGTGTTTTCCCAGTGGTAGTTTTCTGCAAAAGTAGTCATTCTAGAAACATTGCAGACACTGGGTGCATGGGCATCCACTATTGTGCCTCTTATAAATACAGAGATCCTTCTTCTTTCCAGTCATTTTTGCTGAATACTTATCTAATTCTTCCACAATTTCTATAGCTGTATTGGGTCAGATACATATTAGGACTAAGGGATTTTGTCATTTTACTTGCAGTCAGTGAAGCAGATCTTTTTTTTTCAATTTTTTAAAAAAGAGACCTTATAACACAGCACTTAAAAACATAACATTGAAACATACTTAGTATTTCTGCGGATATTAGTATTAGAGTTAAGGTAAAAAAAGCACTTAAGAGTTACGGTTAGAGTTAGGGTTAGGGTTTGGGTTAGATGTCTTGATTTCCATGTTCAAGAATAATAGACCTGTTCTTTCTGAGGCAATATATATATATATATATATATATATATATATATATATATATATATATATATATATATATATATATATATATAATGTGTTTAAAATACTTTTTTTACAATTTTTTTTCCTACATGCTTGTATCAGGGTGATTGCCCTACATGTGTGTATTTAGTGTTAGTATAATTTGTATGGGGAAATGGGTTTATTGTATGTCGTTTTGGAGTTGATTTGTTTAATTACATTATTGTTTACAGATGGGCGCTCGATTGAGACTTGCTGCCTGCTAGGCTTGGTTGAGGGGAAGGGCAGCAAGTGATTGGCTGTGCTGGACCTCAATCAGCAGGTGGGCGGGTCTTGACCAAGTGTCCGTCAGTTCAAAAGCATCTGCGCGAGATGGTTCGGGGCGACTGCAACGCCATGCCAGAGGGGAGTGGCGTATACTCGGGAGGAGAGGGTCAGCGCTGGAGGAACGACCGCTATGCAACCCTGAGACTGCAAGCGGTGCTTGTGAAGGCAATGCCCAGCCAAGGCCGTATGAAGCAGCAGGAGTCGTTGTATGAATATCGGCTCGTGAGTAGGTTAGTTAGGGGATAGTGATCCCATGTGATGTATAGCTAGGGTTACGTAGTGTAGCCGGTTCCTGGAGCATCTTAAGGCTAGCGCTCGCCTTCTGGGGCACCTTTTATTTGTAGTTTTTGTATTTTGTACTGTGTTTTATTTTGCCTTTTGTACAGCTTGCTGTATGTGTCCTCTGTGCGTTACCATGGCTGGTTACGTCACATGACCACCTTTACTTTCATTTCTGTTTGTATTAATAAATCCTGCGCGCCTGTGCCGGCGTTTCAAATCCACCTCCCGATGTCTCTCTGTACTTTGTAAACAGCGGCTATCCACGCACGTGACGTAACACCCTGTCACAATGCTCAACACCAATAAATAAAAAAAGATACACAGGTTTAGTTTTGAAATAATCCTTGTTTGCAACATTTTATTCCATTAATAATTGTACGCTGTTGTTTTTCGTTTTTAATTAAACTGCTAGAAACTATTTGTTTTTCAAAATTTAAAAAGTACTAACTAACAGAGCGTAAAATCAAATCTGTATTAAACTACCAGTATTTTGTTTTAGCTTATCAAGTACCTATACAAGTTCAAGAACATATCTTCTTTGCTTTTTTTAGCATTTCTTTCCAAAATCATACTTAGACAATAGTTCCTGCCGCATTGGATTTTACAAATGTGTTGTATTAATTCAAATTTAAAAGAAAAGTATTAAAGAGTGCTGCTTCATCAATTAAAAGCAAAAAAAACTAAACAGTGCACCTTCAAATAACAAGAAAACAAAACATTTTAGTGTTGCTTTTTCCATTTTAAGTCTGTCTGTTTCGGCAATCACATACTTTTTTCAGCATTACGATTAACATGTATTTCGGCAAATTCAACAACGCGCAATTTCAAACCTGTTGATAGCATTTTCTTTTTTTTCTTACTGTCCTAATTTATCCAGTCTCAAAGTTACCTGCATTATTATAGCATTGTAGTTACAATGAATGGAAGGCTTGAAAAGTTTGAATGTTAACAAATCAATGGCTTGGGAGTGTGGGAATAAGGAAATTCATAGACACTGACAGCTGTTGTGTTAACACTATGGGTGCGTTCACAGAGATCATTCTGCGCAGATTCTGCGCAGAATTTGACGAATTTAGCCAATGGGTGTGTTCACGGAGATAATTCTTAGAAGATCATTGGCTAAACTGGTCAGATTCTGCACAGAATCTGCGCAGAATGATCTCCGTGAACGCACCCTAAGTGAAGCAGTATAGCTGTGACGTGACTTTTAATTAGAACAGTGGTTTTGTGTTTCTACCTAGCAACATGAATGCCATAGATCCTGAACAAATAAATCGGGTTGTTGACAGTTAAGTTTGTCTGAGGCATAACCGTGGCTGTAGTAATCCCATTGTGGCGCTGGTACAGGAGTTTAATATTAGACACATCGGCGCATACGTTGCACCGGTGTATTAGTTGCTCCCTCCTTTTAAGGGCTCTGCAAAAATGCCTAGAAAATCGACTTATTCAACGGTTTTTAAAACTCAGGAAATGGGACGTTAAGGTTGCACTCAAGCTTAACCCTTTGCGGTCCATTGTCGGACTGGGTCCGACATTGCAATTATTCCTATCAGGTCCTTTGTCGGACCCTGTCCGACATCATCCAAAAAACGCAAAAAAGTCGTTTTTCTCCGAAAAGCCGAAAACCATTCAATGGCTGAGTGGGAGCGAAAGGAGCCGAGACAAGCCGATAAAAAAAAAAAAAAAAAGGCGTATCTCATGAATAGTCATACTTGCCCCAGGCATCACACAGGGGCGGTCATAAGGAAACAAGCTGGGTGTTACTGTATCAGCGCACAGAGACTAGTATTACGGACATTTGCAGAGCTTTTTCGAGATGTTCTAGCAATAAAATAATGACTTGGATTGCATTATTGAGGAGTTTGGTGATAAAACGAGTCATCAGGAGATGATTGATCGGTATGTACGACTATTATTATTATTATTATTTATTTGTTAGCATATGTGAAAGCGATAGCGAACGAAAGGGTGGGGCGGGACTGGAGATGCCTAGTGAGTGCTTTGTTGATATGCAGGGCCTTTTAAACCCGTTTGACTGTGGAAAAAAAATACTTTTAAACAGCGTGTCTAAAATTAACTGCGCGTGTGAAAATAAATTAGACCTGGCGAGCCTGACGCACAATTAATAAATGGACTGCAAAGGGTTTTAACTCACCCCAATTATGCCTATGCATCTCATCAGATATTATTATTATTATTATTATTATTATTATTATTATTATTATTTATTTATTAGCAGACGCCCTTATCCAGGACGACTTACAGTCATAAACAAAAATACATTTCAAGAATGACGTCATACATGACATCAGTAGTGACATCAGCAATGACTAACCACATGACAGATGCTCCACCAAGACTGCCCAGAAGGACATTACCTGGGTGTGTTTATTGGTATGCAGAATATTGTGCCATTAGCTGTTCTTAGGAACTCATATGACAATAACAAGACAAAGAAGCACAGTTTGGTCTCCATGGCACTGTTCTAGAAAACAAAACAAAAAAAAAAAAACATTCCTTTTACTGAGTGAGATACATATTCAAATGCATTTGGTAAACCAGTGGTCTTGGATAGATATGTGGCAATGCCATATTGCATAGTGGCAAGTGTGCCAACTTTTGCATTGGAAGTAACAGTACAAATTATGCAACACCTATATCAAGTCTATAGACAATAGTGCAAAGAGTTACCTGAGTGATAGTGAGCACAATGAAAGTGTACTTGTTTTGTCTATGATTGTGTCTGTCGACACATATGCCAAGAAGCATGACAGCTACAGTCCAGCACAGAGAATTTTTTTTTTTTTTTTTTCCCAGTGTAATGTCCCATCTGGGCAGTCTTGGTGGAGCATTTGTTCTGTGGTTAGTTATGTCAACATTCATGTTAAATTTAATTACAAAAACAAAAGACATTTGGGGCTCCCGAGTGTCGCATCCAGTAAAGGCGCTCCACGTGGAGTGCAGGATGCCCTCTACAATCTGGACGTCACAAGCTCAAGTCCAGGCTATTCCACAGCCGACCATGGACGGGAGCTCCCAGGGGGCGGCACACAATTGGCCGGCAGGCCGCCGGGAGGAGGGAGGGTTAGGTCGGCCAGGGTGTCCTCGACTCACCGCGCACCAGCGACCCCTGTAGTCTGGCCGGGCACCTGCAGGCTTGCCTGTAAGCTACCCGAGAGCTGCGTTGTCCTCCGACGCTGTAGCTCGGGTGGCTGCATGGTGAGTCTGCAGTGTGAAAAAAACGGTCGGCTGACGGCACACGCTTCAGAGGACAGTGTGTGTTCGTCTTCACCCTCCCGAGTCAGCGCAGGGGTGGTAGCAGTGAGCTGAGCTTAAAAAATAATTGGCCATTCAAAATTGGGAGAAAATAATTAAAAAATCATTGGCAACTTCTAAATTTATTTTTAAAAAAAGACATCCCTCTAGACGATTAGATTTGACCTGTGACCTGAGCAAAGACACCTTTATATTGTCTTTTTTTTTTTTACATATATTAATATCCAGGTATTATAAAAAAAAAAAATACTTCAGTGAGTTACAGGTTCTCACTGTAAACTCTAAACTCTAGGTCTCCTAGTTTATGATGACATTACAGAAACTCTCCAAAAGTTATTATTTTGGTAATGTCGTTGGGCAGTCTTGGTGGAGCATTTGTCATGTGATTAGTTATTGCTGATGTCATTACTAATGTCATGTATGACATCATATCTGATGCGATGCATCAGCATAATAGGGGGGAGTTAAGGTTGTGTGCAACCTTAACGTCCCCTTTCCTGACCTTTGTGATTTTGAACTACAGCCTTAATGTTATTTTAACAAAGATTTTGTTACTGAATTTCCAGTTTTTTTTTGTTTGTTTTTTTAACTTGAATCTGCTACAGTATCAATTTCTAAAGTCCTACATACCCATGAAGTGGAGACCACACAAAAAAGGCAACCTGCCTGGTATAATGCAGGTGAAACAGGACTGTTGTAAGAGATCTAAGTAAAACACTGCATCCCAATACATCTTTTTGTTTTTCAACCAAGGTCAGGGACATAAAAATGTGAGATCAGCTACTGAAATGTGTCAACTGGCTTATTACAGGCTTTATGAAAAAATCTGTCCCTATGCACATGACTTTTTCATACACTACAGCAATCCAGTAATGAGACCAGTTTGTTTTTGTAAGCAAAATTGTCTAACTGCAAAAACATGCTAGTTATCATCTATTAGTGAAACATATAATACTCCATACAGCATACCGCGTATACAGTAGGATGAACATAAGACATAAATGTAGCCTATAGTATAAATATTACAATTGAATGCAAAAGTTTAACTTATTTAAGCATTTGAACCTGAAGGAGCGCTATTAGAATATGGATCCGTTAAAAAAATTAATCATTTTATCCTGATTTTATGAAGAACTAGTTTGTGTAGCTAAGCGTTTACCTCAGTATTCCATGAGTGATGCAGTTTTCTCAGAAAACATCCATGGTCTGTTTAGGTTCTTTTCGGTTTAATCCAAGTTGACCCTGTAGTCTACTTCCAGTTGTGGCGTAAATAGCAGCTTCATACAGTACCATATTTAATTTAAATATTCTATTGACATGCAGCTGTTCATATCCTGTTTTTTGAAGGGTTTGTTAGCGGTAACTTTATTTATTTATTTATTTATTCTAATAGGGTTTGAGTGCATATTTGAGGGCAGCAGTGTGGAGTAGTGGTTAGGGCTCTGGACTCTTGACCAGTGGATCGTGGGTTCAATCCCAGGTGGGGAACACTGCT